>WEIB01000307.1:0-52965 GCA_015476505.1 Urochloa ruziziensis
TGCCGATCTGTGATCCCAGCCAAGCTGGTTCGCGTTTCTCGCGATGGAGACGAGTTCGTCAGGCACCCCAGGGCGGTCCAGCCCAAGCAGGCTTCGAAGGCCACCGCTCGTGCTGGCGCCAGCGCTGGCAGGAACGCTTCGACCCTCGACCGCATCCAGCCTCGAGGGCGCGGCTGGGTCTGCGGTCATAATGGAACTGGCCGCCGCAATGGCCCCCGCCGGCGCGGGAGATTCTTCTGCGACAGCACCCCCGCTCTCGAGCAGAGGCGCTGCACTGGCAGGAGGGAGCGCCTGCGCCTCGCGTGGGGGCTCGAACCCTGACGCCGGGTCTTCTTCGTCGGCGAGGATGTAGACCACCTCGCTCCGCGCGCGCCTTCCCTCCTCCTCGCCTGGGCCCGCGGGCTCTCCCGGACGTCCCAGCTCGACGGCCCCAGCAGGAGCCAAGTCTCGCTCCTCCGCGGCCCCTTCGAGGCCGAGCTCCCGCCGAGCTCGCTCGACCCCCCTGGCCATGGCCGCCTCGTAGCTGGCCACGAGCGAGGCCTCCGCCTCCCGCGTCGTGCGCGAGGGCGGGGCCTCGGAGTGGGGTGTCGAGTGAACCCTCGACTTGAGGGCTTTGACGGGAGCAAGCGTGGGGGCGGCGGGGGTAGAAGCCCCGCTAAGACAATCAAATCAAGGAGTTAGAAAATCGACGCAAACATTAATCAAACGAACTGTCGAAAGGGGATGGAACGCTCACCGCTTGACGCCCTTAAGCTTCCGCTTCTGGGAGCGGCGCGAAGACGCTTGCGCCGCAGGCGTGGGGGCCCGCTCGCTAGCGGCCCCGGCCCTCGCCGGCGGGGCGGGCGCCGGGGCAGTCGCCGCTTGGCGCCGCGGCCACAAGCGGGGGCGCGCCTGGCGCCGCAGCCACGACCGGTGGCGCGCCTGGCGCCGCGGCAAGGAGCAAGGGCGCGTCAGGCGCCGCAGCCACGGGTGGGGGCGCGCCGGGCATCGCGGCCACGAGCGGGGGCACGTCAACGGCGCGCGCCACCGCCCCCGATTCGAAGAAGACCTCGTCGTCGGACGAGTCGTCCTCTTCCGGCTCGGGTGTGCTGTCGGGGGTCGGCAGCGGGGAGAGACCCTCTCTCTCCCGCCTCTGGTTCTCCTTCTGGTGATCGTCCCTCCGCCGCTGCTTGCGGAGGCGCGTCTCCTTCTCCGCGTCCTTACGCGCCTTCTGCCGTTCGGCGTTCAGGCGGTTGGCCTCGCGGACATCAGGGAGAGGGGGAGCCGATCGGTGCCCCTTGTGGGTCAGCCCCTGAGAATACGAAGTTAGTTGCTTGAAAAAACTCGATACGAGCGCGAAAAGATTCGAAAACAGGAGGGAAAACACTCACGAAGGTGAGGTAGCCCTCGTCGGGGCGCATCTTGATGGCCCAAAGGACGTCGTCCTCGACCGCCATCTTGGTGCAGTCCACGGCGCGCCGCGCCCGCTGGGCCGCCTCCGCAGCCGAGAGCGGCTCCTGGGCCATCCTCGAGCCCTCGAAAGGGGCCCCCGACGTCAGCTTGTAGAGGGGCAGGCTCCTCTGCATGAGAGGAACCACCCGCCGCAGCTGGAAATTGGCGATGACGGCGGCGGCGTTCAACCCCTTCTTCGCCAGGGATCGAAGCGCCGTGGTGAAGATCCCCAGCTTCTCTTGACGAGCTTTGGGGGAGACCCCCCAGTTCCATGAGGGCGGCTTCTCCGCCACGACCTTGTCGGTGTAGGGGGGGAGAAGGTTGCCGTCGTTGCGCAGGTAAAACCACCCCTTGTCCCAGTCCGCGTTGTTGGACGTCATGGTGGTGGGGATGTAGAGATCTTTCCTCCCTTCCCGCAGCTGGAACATGACGCTGCCGGCGCGGACGAGCCTCCGCACCCCAGTGGCCCCGGCGGCGACGGTGTGGAGCTCGGCCCGGAACAGGTGAATCCACAACTCCCAGTGCACCGGGACCCCCAGGTACCCCTCGCATACCGCGACGAACACCGCCGCCTGGGAGATGGCGTTCGGGGCAAAGTTGTGGAGCTCCACCCCATAGTACGTGCACAGAGCGCGGATGAAATCCCCGGGGGGAGATCCAAACCCGCGCTCGTGCAGGTGAGCTAGGCTCACAATGTAGCCCTGGGGTGGAGCCGGTACCCTGTGCGAGGAGGGCGGCGCCATCCACTCCGGCCGATCAGCGGAAGTGATCTTGGGGAGCAGGCCTCTCGCAGCGAGCGACTCCAGGTAATTTTTGTCGGCGGTGGACGGGCTCCATGGGGCAGCTTCCCTCAAGGTCACCATGGCTGAGAAGGAGGGGTGGAGACGAATTGGATCTAAGCTCTCGAGGGCTAGCAGGCGCGAAGAGGCGAAGGGGACGAAGAGACGGACGGAACAAAGGTTTGAGCTAAGGTAAGGGAAGCTGACCCCTCCTCTCCCCGTATTTATCGACGAAATTTTACCGGGGCGCGGTTAAGGCGCGGCTGCGGGCACGCGTTAACTCCGCACTCGACCCTGTCGCTGACAAGCGGACCCCGCAAACGTGGTGGGCCAACTTAAAAGCACAATTATGACTGTGGCTGCCCGAGGCGTCGCGGAGTCATGAAGCACGTCTAATCCAACCGCCCCGCCAGCGCCGCTCTCGCCTGAAAAGGCGCGCCACTGCGAACTGGCCGCGCCACGTTGGCCATGACTGCCTGACCGGACGCCTCGGACCCCGCCCCCGCCAAACCGCCAGCGAATATTCCCTCGCTCCGCACCAGCACAGGTAAGGCATATGTCGCTCGAGCTTTACTGATCAGGGGGTCGAAGCCTGGCTCTCGTCGAGAGTTTCGACAGGCTCTCCAGATTAAACAGAGTCAGGGGCGGACGGGGCATGCACGAACACGCTCAACCTCGAACAAAGGCCTTAAGGTCTCGAGGATGCCCTGATCCGCGTTCAAGGCTAAACAAAGGAGGCCAGTTGAAGGATCCCAACGAGGGAGCGCATCGAGCCCTCGGTCCTAACGAATGGGACCGAGCCTTGCCTGGCGTACCTTTGTAAGCTTGTTCTGTATGAGACGTGTCTCCGGACCGCCAGCCAACCCTAAACGAACAGGGCACGGACGTCCACTTGAACCACCCGCTAACAGCTCGCCGACACGTCCATGACTCGCGGCCCGCTCAGGGGTAGCATGGAACTGTGTCCCCCCTCCTCCCGTGACGGGGCGACGAGGGTCGAAACTCATGATCAAAGGCCTCGCGAAATTGGCCAAGTCAGGGTTCGGTCCATAAGGGACGACCCATGATAGCTCGAGACAAGACCACCTGGAGTCTAAGGGCGAGAACAAGACCTTGGACGATGCAATTCACCCCTCCAAGGCCTCGGGGGCTACACCCGCGGGTGCGCTAGCGCGCCCCCACGGAAAGTTCTGCGAAGAGACCTCGAAGCACCCAAAACTTCAGTAAGAGCTCTAACCCATGCAGGTCTGACACCCATCACTGCATGGCCTCGGGGGCTACTGTCGGTGCCAATCCTGGAAGAGGCCCTAAAACAGCGATAATCACCAACTAAACCGCCGGAACCAATTAACCAAGCGAAAAACAAGTATGGAAGCCTTGATCCGCTGTCGAGCTCGAGGGTGTCCTGACCCCCTCGAGCGAGGCGGAACTCCGCCTCGCTCGAGACTTCTCGCTCGAGGTCCGGAGGCCGCTCTCGATGCCCAACTCCGCCTCGCTCGAGACCCCTCGCTCGAGGGCCCACTGACGGCTCACCTACCCGCGGACAAGAGCATTAAATGGCTCTGCGCGGTCTGGGGCAAGGAAGTCAAGCAGCGAATCATTAGCCCATCCCCGGTCATCTCCGCCAACCCCTGACCCCGTGCGGTCATTTCCGACACCGTGCGGTCTCCATCTGACCCCCTGCGGTCATCCTCTGCGTCATGCAGCGTGGTGAACCTGCGTGGCGTCATGGGCCCGAGCGATGTGACAGCCCTGTACTGTCACGCTCCCCCGTTCTACCAACTCCGGTACGGGGACCCCTCGAACGAACAGGGGGAACCCTCGAACGGGCCCGTGGCCTGCTGTACTTGATGATGACGACCCACACCGGCCCATAAAACCAGAAGCATAAGGAGCGCACGTCATGTACAGGGAACGTCGCGTCTTCCGCCAGAACGCCATGCGCCGGGGAGTCGCCTAATCCGACAACACAAGCCAAGACAAAGGTCACGCCCGAGGTCACGCCCCGTCGTACGCCGTCACTGTACTAAGTACTGTCCTCTTATTGTTTGTAACTGCCCCTCTTTGAACTATAAAAGGAGGAGGCAGCCCCACGGAACGAGGGACCAGAGACGGATGGACACACTGTAACATCCCTGATGTTTAAGTCCTAAGTATAATACTTATCAGTTGTGGAGAAATTTAGAATTGAATGTGATCTATGGAGCAAAGTCAACTTTTGCATGAAATTTGACCAAAAGTCAAAAAGAGAAGAGGAAGTTTGAAAAATTTCAAACAAAAATTTGGATTAGCAATTCAAAGTTAGTGGAACCTGTTGGAACTAAGTGGTAGCAAAAATTTCCTTCTCAAGTGCCTCAATTAAATGTGGAAAGAAAAAGATCAAGGTCACTATTCCCCATTTGAAAACAGGAAAATGGTTAAGTCTGAAAACAGTGAAAAGTGGGTAAGTTTGATAGCATGAAACTTTGGATTTTCTTTATATACAGTCCTATGACCCAAAGTGAAAGTGGCAGCTGATGGTTTGAACTTGTTGTGAGAAGGATATCACAACTAAATTTGGCTGTTAAGTATTTCTTTTGAGCTAATCAACTTGGGTAAGTATTATGTTTCTGCTGTCAGCTTGAGAAAAAAATTCCAAGTCTGGAACAGCTGCAAAACCTTCAACTTGGGGCTCGATTTTGGAAAGATTTTGTGTATAAAACTTTGAAGTGATCATGCTTAGAAGAATCTTGGATGTCCAGAGAGTTGATAAGTGCTTGGGTTTGAGTTTAATTAGGAAGTTTACCATGTTAAAGTTGAGCTCCAAGTGAGCTAAATGAAATAAATTCAGACTCTCCAATGATAACTCTGAAAATTTCTAAGTCTGGAAGAGTGAACTCGAGCAGCATTTAGATCAATGTTTAGAGATGAATTTCATGAGTTTTTGTGTAAGGACCATACATGTCTAAGATGTAAAATGGAATTTTGGATATATATACTCTCATCATGCCAAATCTTGCTGGGATTAAACAAAGTTTGCTATTTATTTGGAGTCTCTACTTTTGGATGAATTACATTGGAATCTCTGAAATGTGATGAACTGATAGACAGTAGGGGATTCGAAATTTTTTCCCAATGTTCAGAGATCAAATTCGAGAGATTGATAGAAGTTTTGGCCAAACAATTTATATCAAAGTTCAAGCCCTATAGTTTCTCTCCAAGTTTGATTAAAGTTTTGAAGGGAGTTTACATTGCAAAGTTTGAGAAATTTTGGTATCAAAATGGGCAATTTGGAAAGAAAAGGGAAGGGAAGAACGGACAGCAGGCCGACGGGAGCTGCCTGCCTGCTTGCCGCCGGCGAGCAGAGGCGGTTTCGGTCGTGCCACGCGTCGGCACCACTTGAGGACAGCGTCGTGGGAGCAAGCATGAGGTGGCACGGTGGATGGCGGTAAGTTTTTGAATAAATACGGTGCCATCGTCATCCACTTCTCCCTCCCGCCATTTTTCACCTCTTCCCGGTCCTTTCGGTCGACGGCGAGGCTCGTCGTCATCTGGCCGTTGTAGCCCAAACCACTCCGCTCAAAGCTTCGCCTTGAAGTCGTCTACAACCTGAACTTGATCCCATTCGAAGTCGTTCACCTCCAAGCCCGCACGAACCAAATTCCTGCAACACAGTCAAGTACTCTGTTCTTGGTAAACACCCTCTCGTGGAAATCAACCTTGCCATGTTTGTTGTCGATATTTGAGGTCTGGAATGAGTCGAGCAGGTCAAGGAGATGTTGTTGGAGGTGTTGGTTGGGTCGGGGCATAGCTGGAACGGCCGGCACAGCCGCGCCGCCGCTCATGCCGCCGAGTTCATGGCCGCCGCCATGGAATTCAAGGTTCTGGACACTGGGGAGACAAACCGAGAGAAGCACTAGGTGTTCTAGGGTGAGGCGAATCTGTTGGGCATGTTCTTGTCGAATTTCTCGCCGCCGTTGAGCCGGAGTAGCGCCGCGCCGCCGCCTAACCCTAGGTCGGCCGCCACCGCCGTGCGCCGCCGCTTCGCTGCTCCGCTGCCCAAACCGCCACCACCAATAGATGCGCCTCGCGTAGGGGGACCGATTCCGGGTCATGTCGAGGCCGGAGAACCACCGCCGGCCGGTCGGCCGCCGGTCAAAGCCGGCTGGCCACGGTCTTAGCCGCTCGGTTCTTTTTCTGGGCGCCAGGGACCTCGGGGAAGAAGACAGAGAAGGCTAGGGGGTTTTGGGTAAGATGTCCAATTAGTTTTTAGAATTAGAATTAAATTTCGGTTTTCACTCTAAATTTCATAGTAATTTGTAGAAATGTCCAAAAATAGTAAGACCAATTTTGTTAAGTTTGTTTTATTTTCCTTTATGCATTAAAATTCTTAAACCCTAGGCCAAATAATAAAATAAATTAGGTATTTATTTATTTACCCTCTTTTAGGTATTTAAATAAATACTTAATTATTTCCAAAATGTTTAATAATTCTGAATAATGATTTCTCAATTAGAAAATAATAATAAATAGGTTTTTATTTATTTATTTATCTCTTTTAGAGTTAGAAATTCTTTAAATGATCCTTTTTAAAACAAATTAAAAATGATTAAGGGCTAGTTTAATTAGGAGAAAAATGTGGGTTAATCTTTTAAAAGGGGTAGTTAGTGTTGGCTTGCAACTTTATCATGAAGATAAGTTGTATGCTTTGTTTTTCAAAAATTTTGCATACACTAACCTCTGTCTTGCATATCGTAGAAATTGAAACTTCTGAAGTGGAATACGTGGAATTATCTGAGGAGCAGCAGCCGTCCGAGGAAGTGGTCGTGATTGCCCCTGAAACCGAAGAAGTCATCGAAGAGCCTAACTTTTTTGTGACTTCAGGCAAGCCCCGGTGCATTTATACCTACTAATTTTAAATTATTTATCTCGTGTCCAAATCTTGTTATATGTTGTGCATTAGGTCTAGGAGTGATTGAAACCTACTTTTATGCACAATTCACCCTTGATATTAAGGACATCTTTACCATCTGTTTAATTAATTAGTAATACTCCATGCTTAGAATGGTTATCCTAGCGAGTAACTTTTCGTTGCTCCTCTACCTAAGGTAATTTGGATCAATTAAATGTTTAATCAAGGAATAAAGGCCTGTTTTGAAATGCGGACAGAAGAGTGGAAGGAATCGAGGAAAGTCGATTCTATAGTTCTGTTTGCTCTTTAATATTGCTAAGGCCCGTTCGTTGTTTTAACCGCTGATCAAGTGATCTTACCTGGTAACTTACTGGGATAGGGAACCAGCAAGCCCGGTAGGTTGGTTAACTCTTTGAGGGGAAATATATTTTACCTGTGCTTGTTGAGTCGGAGAAGGGCGGGGGCGTAGTCTGAAACTCACATGGTGGTCAGGCCAGACGTGGGGCCTCATGTGGGGGTGCGTTCCCGGGTTCGGGTAATTATATTTCCAGTCTTTGAGTATGGCCAGTCGAAAGGATTGTTGCGTGCAGCCCGATCAGCTGCGCGTGGCTGGGAACTAGGTCTCTCCTGCAGGATGTAAATCGGTCCGGATCGCCACAATTCTTGGTTATGAATGCATTTGATCACTGTTAAGCATCGTAGAAGAAACAAGTTGAATGTAAAGTTTTTATGAATTCAATATGCTGATTGATCTAGTTACCACTTGTATGAAAAATACTTTGCAATCTAGATGCTATACCTAAGAACTAAATTTTGAATAAAACATGAAAAATATAAGGATCCACCTTTAGTAAGCATTTCCGCAAAAAGAGTAAAGTCAGCCAGTCCACTAAAAGCTTTCATACTCCTTGAGGGTTGGTCGTTTATTTTGTTTAGTCGGGTCAGTCTTGCTGAGTACCTTTGTACTCAGACAATCCTTCTTGTTGTTTTCAGAGGCACCGCAGCAGGGAGGCGAGGAGGAAGCCCCGAAGAACTAGAACATCCATGGGTCTCTGATGTTCTAGTGTTTGGCCTAGTTATATAATTAGGTTGTACTAGACTCCCTTGGCTTGTTTGTTTTAAACTCTCTAGTAAGGCTTGACATGCACTTAAGTTGTTTCAAACTATAGTTTGTAATAATTCGTACCTCGAGCTATTTATGTAAAAAGGTAATGCTTGTTAATACTTTCCCTTCTCGAAAGTGATCCTGATGTATGGCTAAGATTCAAAAGTGGATGATTCGGGTCGTCCTAGGGACACTCGACAGATTGCCGGATTTAAACTGTTTGAAGTGCGTTGGTGGAAATCACTGTTGCGACAGTGATTCGGCGCACTTGAGCCAGTTTAAATTGGACGGTTCTGCCACACACACTCACTACTTAGTTCACCCAAGAACGCGACTCTCACTCGTTCTAAGGGACCTGGAGGCTCATCTTCCTCTCCCGCCAAGCTTGTAGCCCCCCTACTGCGAGCACCCCCGGTGCGAGGCAATACAAGTGCGCAAGCACACCCTGCTGGACGTACGATCGATAGATCGGAACCAGGATAAACCTCGCGTCACCATATTTGCCCTTGCATCGACCATCGAGAGACGGGACACAGCGCACTTTTCTGCAGGTGATTGGAGCCCCGCGCGGTTCCGGCACCGACAATACCTTTACCAGGTTCTTATTCTCAGCTGGTTTTGGTAAAACCAGACTCAGGTGATGGTCGGCGGGGGTAAATATGATTCTTTTTTCATTTTCAAAACTAGTTTTTCGCGAAACCCTGGATTTTGGGGTCTTTGCCATATCCTCGTAGGAGCAATGTATTTTATTTTATTATCCGCGGGCAAGCAAGAAAGCACTCTCCTCTCCTCGTTCCACGCTTCCACGTTAAGTATTAGCGGAATAGTCAAATTCGTCCCTCAACTATCATCGAAACTATCATCGAAAGCTCGGTTTCGTCCTCCAACTATGAAAACGGCCGTTTTCATCCTCAAACTTTCGAAACCGGCTCAATTTCGTCCATGGGCGTGGAGTGCCATGTGTCTTGCCTTGTCATCGTCCCACTGAGCTAGAATTGTGAATTGCCCGTTTTACCCCTTGGTCATCTCTCTTTTGTTCATTCTCTCCAGCTCTCCCATATCCCCATCTCTCTGCTCGCCGGCAGCCTCGCTCCAACCGGCGCGCCAGCAGCCCCCTCCCTGAGTCCCTACGCCGCTGTCGCCCTCCACCCCAGCCTCCCTGCGCTCGATGGCTGCTTCCCTCCGCCCCAGCATCCCCGCCGTCGCCCTCCGCCTGCAGCACCCCTGCGGCGATGGAGATGGTCGAGCTCCTCCCGCCCGCCCGTCCCTGACGACGCCGACGAGCTAGTGCCACTACAAGCCGCCAAGCGTGATGGAGCCCATCTCCTCCCACATGTCGTCGGTCCACCCGACCTCCTCGCCGTCCATGCCTTCCATGTCGCCGTGCGACCACCCGCCGCTGCTCGTTATAGTTGAGAAACATCTTGAGAAGGAAAAACATGCAACTCCCAAGTTATAGTTGTGTGCTTTGCATAGAGAATGCAGAGGAGGACATTAATCATCTCTTCTTTTGAAATGGTGGATCATGCTAGGACTCAGTTTGGTTCAATTATTTTCAGAGAGATGATGATTGTTGCTGCTTGGTCCATATGGTGTCACCGAAACAGTATTATCTTTGAGGGGGAATCTCTATCCTTTGCCAAATGGAGAGTTTTCTTTGAGCATGAACTGAAACTGGTTTCCCTGAAGGTTAAACTAGATTTAAAGCTGAAAATCGATACTTGGTTGAGTAGTCTATATTAGTTGAGATTTTTCCTGTCTTGGGCCTCCTTGTAAAATGTAAATATTACCCTTTAATATATATATAAAAAGGTAAGGGTCTCCCCTGCCGGTTCCGTTCAAAAAAAATTGAGCATTCGATGATAGTTGAGGGATGAATTTAGCTATTCCGCCTTAAATATTCGGTAGAAATTGTATACATTGACATGGATTCTAGTTTGACGCTTATTTTTTGACCGAAGTCGGCAGGGGAAGCCCCAACCTACTTTTTTTTTGCATATTTTTTATTCCAGACCCAATGAAGTTTATAGGTAAACGAGCCTTGTTATAAGATCGTCGCTACAATCCACTCTAAATTTGGAAAAGCTTTTAGTTCGCCTGCTGTAACTTTTCCATCGAATTGATGAATGCCGATGCACTATCCGGTAAGTTTCGACGGAGGAAGAGAATGCAACTTATCATTTATCAATATATGGAGCTTATGACACTACAAGAAACCATTTAATGATAAATTTTATCATAAATTGCTGAAAATCGTCACAGTAGAGTGTCCGTTACGATTTCAAATAACGTCATGCATTGAGCGTCACATATTAAATTGCAATTCGTGATGTTTCTTAACCGTTATAGATTGGCATTTAGCCTACGCAGCCCATCCCAGCCCAGGCCAGCGTTTGTGACAAAAATAAATGTCACAACAGTTACCACATGGATTAGGATTTGTCACGGATTGAATATTTGGTTGCCACGTGGATTAGAATTCGTTACTGATTGAATATACAGGTGATGTGACGAATCTGCATGGATGTCGACATAATTAATGACATGGCTGCTGACGTGGACGATAACGTGTATAGTGACCTCACCATCGCAATTCGCAACCCATTTATTGGGCTGATATGAGAAGTGGGCCTAATAGGCCCAATAGTTATTTTTGTCTAGCCTAGTTGCACACTAAATTTAACAATTTTTATATGTACCATAGGAAATCTGGCCCAAAAAGTTCAACAATTTTGCATCCCTTTTTCAGATTTACTATTCCAAACCAGAAGCGGTAAAGCCCATATAAACAACATAGTAATTTAATGAACACAACAAATAAAACAAAACCTAAGTTTCAAATACATCATTCCATAAAAAAAAATCAAATACGACATCTCAAGTTTTCATCCAACAACATATCACATAAGTTTGTTGGAGCACACAGCATCACATCCCACGGCACATATGCCACGCCAGCACTAGAAACAGCAAAAGATTGTTGCATGTAGTTGCATAAATAGAATGCATCACAAAACTTTCTTTGTTATGATGCCTGCTGCTTGCACATGAATTGGCAATGCATGAGCTCATATGTAAAATAGAAAGGAAAAAGTTCAAAATACTCTCCTTAACTATTTCTTGGTTCAGTTTACCTTAAATTAAGTCATTTAGTTCAATCTAACACTAATGCAATTTGTTTTTTCCTTCCATACACAAGTACAGTTTTAATTTAAAATTTTGAAAGTGGCAGTGGATATAAAAACCTTATTTTGCATATAATTTTTGTATATCAAAGATTAATTTATTATTCAATATTGTAACCTACTAAAATAATAAATTCACGATATATTTTTAACATGTATTGTGATGTCTGCTATCATCACATAAAAAATTAACTCAAGACTCCACTTGTGCATGGAGGAGAAAGAGAACAAATTGTATTAGAAGTCACTTGAACCAAATAACATAGTTTATGGGGTTTTGCGGACTTTAGCTATATTAAAAAAAAGTATTTTGGACTATTTCGAAATAGAAATAAGAAATGTTTATTTGGACTCGCTCGATCGTGCAGGCATTTAGCTTTAAGATCCACCCTGAACTAACATAGTAGCGTATTAGCGTTGCCTGTACTGGAGTCGAGAGGTCGCGATGTCCACAGCCAAGCCCGTCATACCATAAATAGCTGATGTTGTGCTTGTCAGCTCGTCACCTGAAGCTAAGCGATGCTCGATTCAAAGTCACATGACCTTACCTGATGTCGAACTCGCCTGCAGCCCGACTTCAGAATGCGTATCTTCTAAGCCATCTTCGGAATGTGTACCTTATTGTCTTTGCATGTATAGTTTTTTTAATGTTCCTCTAAGCCATATTTGTACAATGTTTGCATGTATAGTTGTGTGCGCTTGTAACTTAGGTGGCGTTTGGTTCAAAAATTGTATCGCAAACGTAAACGATAACGGATTGCAGCGGGAATGGTTACAGAGGAGACGAAGTCCCTCGTTTTGTTTGGTTGAAGCGGGGATGAGCTCTATAATTGCTTACCGTGCCAAGCTACCACATTAGCGACTCCTTTCTGGTTCCATCGCCACCGCAGCCTCGCACGACACCCTATCAGGAGGCGGGATAGGCAGACCTTCACGCGGTACCTCAGTGCGCACCGCCCGCCAGTGCAGCTCCGCCGGTGCAGCGCCTCCCACATCCTCGCGGTCTTGCCCAGCCTATGGCGGCGGCATCTGTGTTGCCAGGCAACGCGGCGGAGGCATCACCGGGCAACGCAGCGGAGGCGAGGTAGAAGATGAGTCATTTTTTGTGGGATTCGATTACACCCGTTGACGAGGGGTATCAGTTAATGCCAAATTTGTAAAGGCACGGGACCGGGTTACAGGGGATCTGATTACTGTGGGAGTGAACTGAACAACTTTAACGTGATCAGGTTGCGCTGTAATCGGATGACGGTTGAAAACTGCCGAACCAAACACCACCTTACTGGAACCTAACACACCAAGGACCCTTCCATTGGGATCTGAACCTCCTTGAATCACATAGATTGTGTGATGGAAAATCTTATTCCTTTCACCTACTCTTACCAATGGCCCCCTTTGAAACATAAATGAAAAACTCAGTATATAATAGATAATAAGTTGATCGAACAAACCAAACTTTAAAATTTATCTCTCTTACGATACGTGCCCACTGCCCAAGTATGGGTGCAGGATCATGGCTGATACACCCATTAGTGTTCAATTCATCTTCCATGGATGATAGGTTGTAATAACCAAGTAGGACAATTATAGTACCGACTCAGGCCCAATGGCACTATACCCGTCCCACCCAGCCAAACCCCCATCCTCATTTCTGTCAAACCCTGCATTAGCCTTGTTGCCCACTCCCCTCTCTTCTTAATCCTAATATATGGGCCCATTTGTCAAACTCCTAGCCCCAACCATCCATGTGTACCTAGACCCAGTCCAACGAGACCACAAATGTGTGGCGCTAGCGAACATGGTTTACACAAACCTGTGGGCCGAGTCTACATCATATCCATGAAAAATCAGCCCTTTGCATAGCACAACTAGAACATGCTAAGCAAACTTAGATCTTTCCACACCAAACGTTACTATGAGTATTTTCTTTGCCAAAAAATTCCTCAAATTACCCACAAATAGTAAAACACCACAAAAACCTATACATGTTTTTAAAAAAGTAAAACATAAGTCTTGTTTATATACTTACACCCCTCATTATTAGAAAAATATTTCTGGTGGACAAGAAATTACACACTATTCATTCCATAACCAAAAAAAAATCCTAGGAAAATTCCCAAAAATTCTACAACCTACCTAAGCCTATCAGGCTCTCGTACATCCATTTACACTCCATATAAGCCCTTAATCTAATATACTTAGCCTTCCATTTTCATCATAAATTTTGAAGAATACAAAGATAGCTTATTTATGTTGTAATTTCTCGTAATTTGTATGCTTTATTATTGCACTATAAATCTTTTGCCGCCCATAGCAACACAGTAGCACGAACCTAATAAGACTTAAGGATGAATCAAGTTGCTTAAGCTGCTCAATATTGATCTGATTGGTTAGATCACCTGGCAAATTTCTGTAGCTGCCAAAATGATCATGTACCACTTTTGGATTCACTAGCTTCCATTACTGATGCCTATCTTCGAGGGTCTAATAGATTAGTTATGCAATAACCTATATTTCTTTGACTAGTTAGTTGCCATATTTGGTAAAACGTAAAATACATAACTAACTAATAGCATGGACTGTGAAAGTGGAAGTAATACAAAATTTTAATATATTTTACAAAAAATGATCAATCATGTAGAAGATTGACCTAGAAAAACTTAGACTATCACTACATAGCAAGAAAACACACCGACTTAATGTTTTTCTAAGCCATCTTCGGAATGTGTATCTTATTGTCTTTACATGTATAGTTGTGTGCACTTGTAGTTTACTAGAATCAAACACACCAACCATTTCATTTGTGATCATGGGGGGCCCTGAACTTCCACGAATCACATAGGTCATGTGATGGAAACTCTTGTTTCTTATACCTACTCTTATGATAATAAGTTGATGGAACAAACCAAACTTTAAATTTATGAACTTACGATATGTGCCCAATGCCCAAGTATAGGCACGGGGTCATGACTGTTCAATTCATATTTCATGGACAATGGTGGGTTGCAATAATTAAGTAGGACAATTGTAATACTGACTACCATCTTAGAAGAGACTTTAGTATGCTAGCATTATGATAGTTGTGTAAATTGTATCAACACTAAGTATAGCAAGATCTCTCATGCGATCTTGGAACTGTATAATGACATGAAGTCCTCATCTACTCCATTAAATATAATCCAAAACTCCAACTGACAGTGATACATATGATGCAAGTAATGTCTAACAACATACAACAAGTTATTACCTTGCACACCCTTCCTTTTACTTGAAAATTTATGAAATTGGATCCATGGAATAATGACTACAAATGGAATGAAGCTAATATAGTTTATGCACGTACAATATAGGTTAATGTCCACAGAAGAGCTATGCTTATAGACCAATTCATGTGTGTACATCATGGTTTCTTCTTGACATTTTGCAGTACATAAAATTTAGAGAGGAGAGGGTGGCATTTGTTTTAGATTTGTCGGTGTTACATATCGCCGGCTAGTAAATTTATCGGTTTGCATGTGGGGATCCTGATGGTTAGCAAGCCAAGCATAAGGATGTATACTGGTCCGGGCAAATTGCCCTACGTCCAGTTGAGGGATCTGCTCATGTTGCTCACTCTTGTTCGTAGTAGGGGTTACAAACGGGTGAGGGAGAGTTCTTGGTCTCAGGCCTCAGGTGTGATGTATGCGTGTGGAGTACGTGTGTTTCAAGCGAGCAAGAGAGGGTGTGTTGGCCTCCCTTTTATAGTCGAAGGAGGGTCTGTCTTTACAGGGGGTCGGATGTGAAAAGGGTGGATCCCCTGAGGGGCTTGTGAGAAAAGTGCGCTTAATCCTAGCTAGAGACCTAACCTCATAGACTTTGTATGCTCCTGTTCATTGCCAGAGGGGTAACGCCCCCTGTCACGTCTGTCCGTAAAGTGGTTCCTGCCCATACCGATCAGAGTGATGGCGGCGGGTCGGCGGCCACACGGTCCTCTCCTTTGTCCCCTGGATAAAGCTGTGAGTCGACCGGGGTAACTCCCTTTGTCCGTTGGGTCCTGTACCGCAACTGTCAGGCCGCCAGTCGTCGGTCCACCGTATAGTATTTATGGGCGGTGCCATTGTGCCACTGACATTGTGTGGTGTGATGGACATGCAGCTGTGCGCCCATGCCGTCTGTAACTGCAGGCTTGTCTTGGCAGCCAAGTCCGCTTATTTTCTTGGGCCTTACGATGCCTTTCTGGCCCCATGACTGGCCCAAGGCGCGGCTTTTGACGCTTTGACCACTCCGCTGGGTCCGGGACCCGCTGCGGGTTGGGCGAGGCGAAGCCCGTGTCTAGGGTCCCATCTTCGGGGTCAGCCGGAATGGTGTGTTCCCAGCCCATGTGTCCACTTCCCGACCTTGCTGTGGGTCGGTCGAGGCGGAGTCGCGTCGAGGGTCCCCGCCGCGGGTTGGACGAGACGGAGTCGTGTCGACTGTCGAGGGCCCCTGCCTGGGGTCGAACGTGGTGACGCCGCCTCGTCTTTTTCTCTCCGCGTCTTTTTGTGACTTATGATCGTGTTAGTTTTGTTTACATTGATTTGTTGATGATTAATCTGTGGGTCAATCTCTTGCTTTTGGGGTCCCTAGTATTGTCCCTCGATAAGATTTATAACCAAAATATATGCGCTCGTAATTGCCAGATCTCATAAGCATGTACTAAACTTAATGTCGTCTCAAAAAATATTATTATCATGAAAACAAGTCAATCTACATCCACTGATTTATGGAAGCACATTTTGCTTTTCACACTTTCCTTTTTTATTGGGTATATCAATTGAAGAGCCATGTAAAACCTAAAGTTTTTCCAGTACAAGTTAATTTGGAACATATGAGTGTATCCATAAAGAAACAACCCACATGGTCTTAGACTTAGACCAAAGACTACTTGCAAATGCGTATCACTCCACCTTGGTATTTATATTTGCAGCCACTATTGAGGATTTCATGTTCGTGTTCATCCATATAATCATACTCCGGATCATCTGGATGGCGCCAATATTGGTGAGGCACTAGCCGCCTGTATTTGAGAAGTTTCCTGACAACATTTTTTTGAAAAATGTTGAACCAAAATTTCAAGAAAAATGTTGATCCAATATTGGAGGCCCTGGGCCAAACTTAAATCGGAGGCCCCTTTCATGCATAACTAGCAAGAATACTTTAGGGGAAAAAACATATCGTTAAGAGGCTTTGGAGATGACTTCAACAATAAGCTTGTAATAAGGAAGAAAAAGATCATATGCAGTGATGTAGATTGTAGACGACTAAAGAGATGAATGTGCATTGTTCGCTTGCTTTATTGGGTGATGATGTTGCCGGTTTAAGTTGTAGCACTTAGGAACTTGGTTGTTAGCAGCAGCTAAGGCCTTGGATCAAGACATGTATACTACTACTTGTATAGTACAGGTTAGGGTCCCTTAGCAGTTTGGGGGCCCGGGGCGGTTGCCCCGGTTGGTTACGCTACAGGGCCGACGCCGGGAAAAAGGGAACCGGCGACGCGTCGGTCAGTCGTCGGGGAGGAGGGGGCACGATGGCACATGGGGAGGCATTGACGGCGTCGTGATGGTAAGGAGGAGAAGGAAGGGCAGCAAATGTTTAAGGGCTAAGAAGATCCGATGGATAGTATATATAGCTTGCATGAATCTGAAACACATAAAGGTGGTGGTGGAAAAAAAATCTTCCAAAACATGTATAGGATTACCGTACCAGTGGCGGAGGCAGAAGTCGCTGAGTTGTGAAGGCACTGGGAATGTGGGACGAGCTTGCGATTCCCATTCCACGGTATGGTGCGGATCACTGCTTGGGATGAGAACCGCGAGCAGTACCATCAACGGGGCACCTATATACTTTGTGGACATGCAACAATTTAACTCGAAAAATGTTGAACAAAAAATATTGACCAAGTCGCAGCAGATGATGGCACACACAACATTTTAACTCAAAAAATGATTAATAAAAATATATTGACCAACATTTTTTTAAAAAAAAAGTTGAACTAGTAGTTTTTTAGAAATGTTGAAGCTCAACAATTTTCCACTAACATTTTTTTTTCAAAAATGTTGAATCTCAAATTTTTGAAAAAAAAGTTGAGCCAACATTTTCATACATTCTCAACTTTTTTAAAACTTCAACATTTATCAAAAGAAGTTCGCTGTCGGGCGGGTCTTCTTCTCTGGCTCCGGCAGTCGGTGGCAGCGCAAGGCAGCAAGGCGGTGGTGACCGGGGGTGGCCCACGCTCGTGCACTATAGGGAGGTTCTGCGGCGGTCGGCGACGGCGCGGGAGACCGGTGCCGGGGTACATCGATTTCTAGCGGCGGCGGCGGCGGCGGGAGGGGGGATGGCTGGTGGCCGAAGCTGGCAGCCCACGGAGGAGGCGCACGATGCCCGGGAGAGTGAGGCCGAGAACGGCCGGGAAGGCGGCGCACCCGCACAACGGCCAGGGAGGACTAAAAGTGCATTTAGGCTCCTAATGTGTTTTGGTGAGTTGAATGACACCAAAGATTAAAGAACTAATGATATGATCTTGTTGAGTATATATGAGTAGAGATTATTTGTAATATCAATAAACTTCTTGTGAAAGACATATTCCATGAAGTGAAGATGAAAGGCTCATACAACAATATATTTGAATAGGCTATGATCAAAGTGATAAGATTGACAAGCAATGAGCACATATGGATTGAGACATGTGTTTGATGACAACTAATTAGTCTCGTATCAAAGTGAAGCTTGTTGAGTGTGACATAGCATTAGAAAGGATTCTCTTGTGAAGAAACAGATTGTTTATCAATGAGAAGACATAAGTTGAAATAAAAGTGCCATTGATAAATGCAAGAGAGCAAATGGACTAGAGACATGGTGGTATGGTACATCATTGCTCTACACGTTATACACGGCTTGCATATGTGACATGGATATTTTGAATAAAATCAAATGGTCAAAGTGATAAATGAACTTTATTGATGATGCAAACCTATATGAAGCTCTATGTGATGCAAAAATGAAGAGTTATGATTTCAGGATAGTGTTTCTAGAGACTAGGTTTGGCGAAGGGAAATTAGTTTGTACCAAGATACCAATGCTAAGGGTGACAAAATTTTCTTCGGGTTCCTCTTGATGAATCTTGGTCATGGAAAGTATTATTATGGGCAAATATCAATCTTTCTAGAATCAAGTATTAAAGAAAGTGAATTGAACTAGAAGTGGTTTTCATTCAAAGACAAAGGTTCAAGTCACTAGGTCAAGGAAATTGTGCTCAGTTCAAAGTACCAAGTTGATGCACTCCTCAGACTATGGAAGATCCAGTCACGACATCAATATGCAAATGAGAATCACTACTACACAAACCACTTTCACAAACGGGTTATCACAACCGGTTTTGAGAAAACCGGTTGTGATGCCCCCTATCACAGCCGGTTTTTCTCAAAAACCGGTTGTGATAGTCGGCCGGCATATCACAACCGGTTTTTCTTACAAACCGGTTGTGATGCTCACTATCACAACCGGTTTTTTACTAACACATTTTTAGAGGGCTAGACGAAATCAAATTTTGCGAACGATCTCGGATGAAATTTTGACCAAAATGAAAGTTGTAGATCTTGAAAAGTTATGAAACATTGTAGTTCACCACTTTTTTATTTGAAGTCATCTTGTCAACCGAATCTAAGTTTGAATTTTTCAAATTTGAAAATTCAAATTTTGTAAACGACCTCGGATGAACTTTGACCAAAACGAAAGTTGTAGATCTTGAAAAGTTATGAAACATTGTAGTTCACCACCTTTTTATTTGAAATCATTTAGAGCCTCAAATAAGCAATTTACATTCGGAAAACATTAATATGAGGGGAATCAAAATGGTATGTAGACACAAACACTCTAGTGGTGCAGTGGTTGAGGAGGCTACGTGCGAAGCTGAGGTCGCGGGTTCGAATCCCGCCGGCCGCGTAGCGCGCGATTTTTCCGTGAAAAATGCGCAACTTGCGATTTGCGACGGTGGGTAGTGGCTGATGGGGTCCATCCCCAAATAAATAAAATATTTTGCTATTTTATTTTGGTTTATTTTGGGTTTAGATGAAAACCGGTTGTGATGGGGTCATCACAGCCGGTTTTTGAAAACCGGTTGTGATAGGCGAGACTATCACAGCCGCTTTATCTCATCCGCCTCCCAAAACTGGTTGTGATAGGGGTTAAAAACCGGTTGTGATGGCAGTTTCTGTAGTAGTGAATCTCAATTTGATGACATGTAATTTATCTTTGATCTTAAATATAGGTATGTCGAACTATCAAGAGGGATGCATCACATTGTGTTTTGGTTCAGTCTCAATGCTAAGCAACCTAAGTAGGTTAAGAGCAAATCCTCACATGCGCTCAAGTGTGTTTTGTGTCTATGTACTTGGCAGTGTTGAGTTCATCAACCCCGCAGTACTGAATACATAGAGGTTGGCATGTAACAGCTAGTAGTTTGAAATTTTGGCAGTTCCGGGTTTGGACACAGCTGTTCCGAGTTTCTACTAGCTAGTAACCGCTAGTTTTGGATGAGTGGAGTCTTTATACCCCATGACCTCCACAATTGCTAGTTGCTGCTTCTGAGAGTGCTGAAGTGCTTTCTTTTTGTTCTAAGCTAAGCAAAAGCCAAGTAAGTTCTCTCCAACCTCTCTTTGTGACATTGCACATTCAAAGTGATATCATTGTGTTGGGTTGAGAGAGTGATAGTTTGAGAGCAATCTAAAGCACTGCAAAACCTTGAGCAGTTGAGTTGGTCCGAGATCTTTGTGATTCACATAGATCTCTCTAGGAGCTTTGGCTCCTAGACGGCTAGGTGTTGCCCACTGAGCAGTCATTTGTGTGAGTTGCCACGAGAAGTTTGTAAAAGTCGTGTCCACCTTGAAGGGAACCATTCTTAGTGGAGGACCTAGGTGTGGTTGTGATACACCTTGGCGAGGAGGCTTTTCAATTGGTTTGTGGAGCCCCTCAACTGAGATTAGGAACCACTGAGCTTGTCGGTTGTAGTGCATGCAGTGGGTCTGAACTTCGGTAAAAATCATTGTGTCTCTTATCCTTGATTTTCTATTGTAGATTTGAGAAGCTCTCAATTGAACACTTGCATTCTTGGAGAGTTTGTTGTTTTTGTGTGTGCAGGGACTTTGTGAACCTGATCAGGAACGTCACCTTAGCATCATCTACATCTGGGGTTTGAACTTGCATTAGTTTACTCAGACTCGACTTATTGTTTTCACTTTGCTCTGTGTGTACTCATTAGTGCCGAGTAAGAGAACTCGGTAGTGCCTAGTACACAGACTGCCCTGCCTATATACTCAGCAATGTTGGGTGTGCTAACTCGACAGTGCCATGTTTGGCTGGCAGTGAATTTTATCCGCCGCATTTGAGTGAAATTTGTAGGTGACGCCTATTCACCCCTATAGACGACATCACGATCGTTTCAAGGACGGCTCGACGACAGTGCACGTCGGTCGGGGTGGCGGCGACGGTGAGCATGCGGGAAGGACAGGTGGAGGGCTAGGATTTTGATTAGAGATCCAACGAGCACAATTTTCTCGCGTGAATCCTAAACTAAAGAAGAAAAAAATCTTTAGAAAGATGTATAGAATTCTCGACCATCAACCGTGGGCTTGGCTCAAGGCTCCTATATATCTTATGAAAAATGGCTAAACAACATATGCTTTATGAAACATGTTAGACAACCAATCTATAAAGTCCATCAAAGCCCAACTGATAATAGCTCATTCAATATTTTACTAAAAAATATTTACCAATTTTTTTAAAAAAATGGACCCGCACTTTTTTAAAATCCAAAAATATTGACCAATATTTTAAAAAATTTGAACCTCAATATTTTTTTCAAAAAGAACTTTTAACCTCAACATTTTTCATTTTTAAAAAAATAGCATTTCATACATTCTTAATTTTCTTAAAAAATCAACATTTTTAACAAATGTTGTCAAAAAAAAATTTCTAAAAGTTCGTTGCCGTCTGGCAATTATTCTCCGGCACCGGCACACGTAGGGTGGCGACACACCCAGGGCCAGCGCGCGTGGCCGCCACGACGCCCACAGGAAGCGGCGGTGGCGCTCCCAAAGGACGGCGTGGTGGTGCGACGCGCGGACGCCAAGGCGCTCGCAAGGTCGGCGGTCGGGTGGTGAGGCAGGGCGCGCTAGCGTCGAGAGGCATGCGATGCGACTGTGGGCAGTGGTGCATAGGTGGGTGGAAGGAAAGGCTGGTAGGGTTTGAGAAGTTGGTTTATATTAATGAACGTAGGAATCTTAAACATTGAAAGGTGGGGAACAAAATATCTTCGGAATGATATATAGGCTACTGTTGGCTGTTCTTTGGGCTAAAATAATGATGATGCTGGGTTATTGGCTTAATTTGTGATAGCACTAGTGGTGGCTAGGAATTTGCAATAAAACATCAAATGTTCAAACTATGTGTAGATGTATATATCTCTGTTTCTATTATTTTTTTCTAACTTTAACTGATGTGATGCATGATCCATAACCTAATCTCTAAGGCTGATGGATTGTCTGTTGCTCGTTCCTAAGTCTAACCATCGTTTCGGAGAAATATACCGCTCGTACCAGGAACTTAAAAGGTGTTGATCCGCATCCCACGTACTTCGACCGGTGGGTATTGTTGATCCGCCTCCACATACCTCGACCCAACTATACGGGAATTTTGTGGCATAGATCTGGGATGAAAATGATCCAAACCGGTCAGAATAACCCCATATTGTTTCCAATTTTACATTTAAATATAAAAATGAAATAAAAATGGCATCGTATATCGGAAACGACTGATTCGAGCGTAAACATGTCGATAAGGATCGGTAAAAATAAGACGAAATGGAAACACCGATTCGTAGAAGCAAATAATATGACTTCACAAGTTGAGTTCCTACGCTCGTCCAACCATGTCAACCATGTGAAGCAAATAATATGACTTACACAAGTTGAGTTCCTATGCTCGTCCAACCATGTGACATGGCGAGTAGACGACATCCAGACTCCTGAGTTCCAAATCCATTCTCAAACAAGCACAGACACAAATAAAATGAGTTCAAATGGAGATGAGCATAGGAGAAATGGATAGATTATGTTGTATAGAAATTTAGGAAAAATAATCAAGTGAGTTGGAGGTCGGACAGATGAGATACTTGATTATGCAGTATTTGGCTGCCGATTAATATAAAATAAATCGGATTAGTTGTTAACGGGCCTTGCATGCACGTTATAGGCCTGGGTGGACTTTTGGGCTTTTTGACTGGCCATCAATCTTCAGCGGCAGAGGAGGCGAACTCGCTTCCGGAGGCGATTCCTCCGATTCCCCTTCTCTCCGGCGACCTCACCGGCGCTGGAGAGGATGGGGAATCGGAGGAATCGGTTGCCGGCTGTATATACTACTATATAGCTCAGCTTTTTAGCGGTGTAGTAGTTAGGTTTGGCCTAGCGGCGTCGATCTGGCGGTTGTCCAGTCTTCTTCTCCACCTCGGCGTGGTTGTCTTCTCCGGCGACGGCGTTGACGTCTGCAGTCTCGGGGGTGTGAGGTTAGTTTGGTCACTTCTAGTTGCGGTTGGATGGGATCTTTTGTCTTCCCGGTTGGCTTCTGTTGTGGAGGCGACTGCGGATTTGTCTTCCCGGTCGGCTTCTACTGTGGAGGCGACTGTGGATTTGTGTCTCGGGCTGGGACTCTGCTTCTCTGGCCATGGCCGGAGCGGAGGCGCCGATAGGGACGGCGCGACAGAGAGAGCTTTCTGTTCGGTATGGGGCTTGTGGTTGCTGGTGGTCGGTTCTGCTCTTCTTCTCCGGCGATGTTGGATGAAGACTGTGGATCCGAGGTCTGGGGTGCTCGGGGATGATCCCCGGCCGACGCGCCACAGAGGAGAAGGTACTGCCGCGAGCGGTGGTCGACTCAATCGGCTCGTAAAGCAGCTTGGCTGCGATGGGGTTGCCCCAGATCCTGGGTGCATCTGGCCGGCGTTGCGGCGGCGGCGGATCGAAGGGGATGTAGGCGTTGTTGTGCAGGGAGACCTCATAGGGCTTAGCTTGTTTTCCCTTTTCTCTGAGGTCTTTTTTGCAATTTTATCGGAACAGTGGTTCCCTCTGTATGTATTCCAGCTGTATCTGTATTTGTACCCGTATGGTTCCAGTTGAATAATACAGGTATGGTTCTCAAAAAAAAAAAAGCGGCAGCAGTGTGTTGCGAATGACTCCCCGTCTACAGTAACGCTCGTGTATGCAAAGATCACGTCATTGAGTACGTACATCTTTTAATAGCGTGAGAAATTGTTGTACTATGTAAACAAAGGGTGGAGAAAATGAGCCTTTTTAAATTTTTTCTATAGATCAGTTTTATTTTGGCACGCCTAATGTACTACGTACTATGTAAATAAAGGAAAACAAGTTGCCGCAGTGATTTTGTTGTGCATGAGTGGTGAATTTGGAATGTTTGCATACTTTGCTCTTGCTTAAAGGACTCGTCGTTGGGACCACTTCATTCATCTTGTGAACTGCAAATCAACACATTTCGGTAGATTGTGCCATAGCCAATAGTTCGTAGTCAGCAAAACTATGCTCCACCAAAGATGCCATCTCTGTCATTGATCGCAAGCAGAGAAGGCAACCACTCAACCTGTGCATCGTTACTGAATGTTAGGCAGAGAAGGAACAAATGTCAATCAATCCAGAACAGTACTTGCTTTCAGTTCACTCGCTTTATTAGTTGACCAATGGTTGTGAGGCTTTGCCACACAAGGAACTGATGGCTGTGACACCCCGTCTCAGATATTCTTGATTCTTTTTGCGGTCTCAAACTGAGTAGCCAAAAACTTCCATGCCAAATCAGATAATTTTAACCATGTCTCTTATGTGCCCATCGTCAATCCTCTTTATTTTGATATGAATCTTTTGCTGAGTTGAGGTCCAAAGAACAGTGATGTCGAAATAGGGCGAAAGAAACACTTCATCTTGACTTCTCAACATGGATTAGTCCATGATGTCGACTTTGCAACTATTGGACAGCCTTTGTTTTATTTTCCTGAAGATGCTTTTATTTTGTGGCTGCATGTTCTCAAATCTTTGGCAGCGTTTCTTGGTAGCTTTGGACTTCTGTATCCTCGGTATTCATACTTGGGTGGTTCTAGCCTTTGCATTGCAAAAGGGCAGTATATATGCATATAAGTGTAGGGCAAGTATATGTAAATGCTAATTATATAACGTTCTTTTTTTTTAATAAATTGATCCCACACTTGAATGGCAGGCAACAGTAAGTAAAGCTAAGTAACATTCTGAGCATTTGTTCTATATAATTCAGCTGTCGCAATCTCGTTCAACCATCTAAATAATGTAGCTACTATTTTTATTCAATTTTTTCTCTGATAGGGTGTTTTTACTTTTCAGTTGAAAGCAAGATCGCGACCATGTTAACGACTCGTCCTGTTTAGTTCGCTTGAAACTTTTCCATCAAAATGTCACATCAAGCCAATTTTACATGCATAGAGCATTAAATGTATACGAAAAAATTAACCATTACATGAATTGAATGTATATGGCGAGACGAATCTAATGAGCATATTTAATCCATGATTTGCAGCAGAAATGCTACAGTGACCATTCGCTAATTATTGATTAATTACCCGTCATTAGATTCGTCTCGCGATTTCCTGGCTAGTCTGTAATTTGTTTTATTAGTAGTCCATGTTTACTACTTCTAAATGATACATTTCCTTTGATGTGACGTTTCCATCAAAAGTTTTCCACCCATCTAAACACCCATCAACACTGGTCCATCTCAGTCCTAGTTGACAATACCTTTTGCCTTGTTGCTCCAACCAATAAAAATGCTGATGTTGAAGTTGAACAACCAGCGAACTGAGCGTAGCTTTGCTGGTAAGGGTCCTTGTGATGTAACCTGTCCATCAGGATAAGTCCTCGACTTGGCACTGGTGCTCGCATTTTCCAGGATTTAACCGGTGTTGTTCATTAAGTGGTAGGCGACGTTCCCGTCGACAACATGGCGCCAGTGGTGACTTCGTCAATCTCAAGGATTGGCCAGCTCAGTCTTTCGGAGGTGCTCATAGGGGTAGGGTTGTGTGCGTGTGTTCGTAGTGACGAGTGTGCGTGCGTGTTTGTGAGCGTCTACGTGTGTACTGTGTGATATTAAAAAAGCTCCAACAGACGTTACCAGAAAGTTTTTGGTGATTACCAAAATACGCCTCCCTCTCACTCAAATGAAGGGGATTCATACCTCTACCCTATTCAAGGGTATGAGGTGTTTTGGTAATCTGCTGCGGCACTGGTACCAAAAACGCAAAAAAGAAAAGTATTAGTAAAGGAGAGAGAAAATGTATTGGTGATAGAGGATGCTCTTACCCCACCGTGTATAATATAAGGAGTGGGTAACGCTGATATAGCATTGCTGAAGTATGCATAATAATGCCACGAGAAGAGACGTCACTTCCGGATCGTATCCTCTTATGCTTATTCACTCGTTTCCTTATCATAAGCATTAACCAACTCTTCTTTATCACCTTTTAAATTTGTTTCTTTTATTGGATTATTAAAGAAGCACCAATTTTGTGGTCATGCCTCCTTGGCTCCTTGGTTCATCATTTTTTAACAGAAACAAAAGTATGGTGTGTGACAGGCTGAAAAAATTACTGAATAGGCCAATACCTTTGTAAGGATGGAAACATTTCAGGTCTTTTGTTGTCCATATCATGACCTGGAATAAATTCCGGTCTCTCATTGTAAGTATCATAAAGTTTGTACTATATTTATCTCAATCCGGGTGGAACTATTCCAATGAAACCGAACGAGCCCTTATTCGTCTTTAAGAAAAACTAGCCCACCACTACAATAGCAAGTACAGGAAAGTTGCTGAGATGTTCGCTTTTTTGACAGTAACATCAGTGCTCTTGCTTATCTTGCCAAACCCTTGCCATCATGCCATGTCATTTCGCTGTTAATTAGCCGACCAATTGGACTAGCCTGCACAAATGAGTTATCTTTAGCTACCCATCAAATTCTAATCCACGTGTAAATGCACGAACGAGTCGAGCGCTGAAGTAAATCTAAAACGATATTCGTGCCAAGTCTAGAACTGAGCTGGGTTTTGCAATCACGGCTTTCATTAGTATTATATCACGCTGACAAGTTGCACGTAAGTCGTGACGACAGTGGACAATGGTTGACGCCTGTTGCATGCTGTAGAGTCTACTTTTAGCAACACACAAATCAAGAACAAGAATAATACCAATCAATCGCAAAACGTACAAATAAATGCTTGATTAAATAACAAATAAATGTCACAGATATTGGTATTCACACAATAGACAAATCAAGTAGCAAAATCATGGCTTCTCCACTATTTGGTCTTCGTCAATATTGTTTTGTTTTTTAAATTTCTACTTTATCAAGTTTGTGGTTGTGGTTCAGATTTCCCCGGGCAATACATCCATCATGCCTGTTCCAAGTTGGCAGATAGTATACCCAACCAGACAGAGCTTGACACCTAGTAGTTATAGAACGGCTTGGGCTTGACATTGGACGCTTTTTTTTTTACTCGAAGCTCAAGCTTTTAAGTATACAGATGCCAATTTTACAGAGGAATGATATACATACTCCCTCCGTCCCTAAATAAGTGTCGCCGTTGGTGTGCGTGCCACAAATTTGACTCGATTTGTACAAAATACAGATAGTCTTCCAGTTAAAGGTTAATGAGGGAAGATAAAAGCTCAAAGACCCGAATAAACAAATTTTAAACGAGAAAAAGATGTAATATTTAAGAAAAAAAAATTCTGCGCCTCTTCTCTGAACCTGTTTTAAGTTCTCCTTTTGAGGGCAACCTTCTCTGAACCTGTTACAGTGGCCCAAGTATCATTCATATATACTTTAATCTAGTTGCACACAGCCCAATCAGTGTTCAGATAATTCTCATTCTCTCGAGGGAAACAATTTCATATTCATCTCAAGAAATTTGTTGGTTGCTAGCTTGGTGAAATCTCCCGTCCAATTCTTGATTCGACCTTCAGCGTCCATGAGAACACTATTCGGTTGAATGGCGCAGCTTCTCTACATCAGTCGCCCTGCTGGGTCAGTGTGGATTCTGGCCGTTTACTTCGGCACCCCCCCCCCCCCCCCGCCGATACATCACATTCAGCGTGGAAAACTGCCCTCACCGGCCGGTGATCCGATAACCTGTAGTTGGATGTCTCGTATTGGACTTGCTTTAGTCCCTTGCCTCGCCACAGAATACGATCACACCTGCACAAGGTAAATACCTCTCTGAGGTCACATTCACCACTAAGTGTTAACTCATGCCATTTCTAGGATTCAATGCACAAGACTTTGTGGCTTGGGCGTACTTTGATTGAGATTTCTAGTGCTTAATGCAAAAAACGTGCAATCTTTTTGTTCTAAAAAAAGAAAGATGTGTAGGGCTGTTCAGCTCACCATGCTGGTGCCCGCTTCTTCTCTCCCCGGGCACCATCGAAGCACCAGTAGTACTGATCAGAGTTGGGGTGGTACTTGTAGGTGGGGGAGAACGTGATCAACCCTTCTTGCCACCCCTCGAAATACCGCCCCCTTGAGAACTCAAACAGTAGCTGCGATTGCAGGACAAACACCTCGACACTGAGACATCTTCAAGAAATGAATTTAGATGGCAAGTTGAACTCACGTTTCTTAAGGAAAAGGTTGAACTCATGTTGGCTACGAAAGTACCTGATCATTTTCTAACAAGATGGACCAGTTCTTGGCTGTCACCAGCGATCTCGTCTCAGCCTCTTGCAAGGAGATCCTATAATTCAAGTCACCGAGCAAAACTACTTGACTGCACAGAAGGTAAAGAAAACACAGGAGTGCCGTAAACAAATTGTTCAGATACAACGGCCAGAAAGAAGTGATGCACTGGCTGATGCATGCAATTATGGATGGTGCCATTTTGATACCTTACCAGGTTCTTATTCTCAACTGGGATACCCCTTTCGTTTTCATTTACAAAGGAGACGAGGTACATTTAGCAAAATTTGAACATGTCACATCAAACTAGGAAATGGAGAATATGATCATATCAGAATCTAATCCTACGTTCATAGATCAATTATAATGGTTAGTACCCGATGGGATCCATACACTAGAAGATGCCTCAGCACTGTTATTGACTTATTGTAGAAATCTTAAAGAACTGATGTGCTGACTAGTTGGCTAAAACTTAAAATCTGAAAAAAGAAATGAAGTTATACAGCTGAGATGATGTAGACCTACTCATGATCAAGGATCTTCTCTGGCAATTCGTGAGTTGCCTGACCACGGAACCATGTCCTAGCAAGTATGTCCGCGACATCCAAATTCCTCAGCAGAACATCCCCTTCTTTGCCACCTGAGGCCAGGTGACAACAGACGAAACAAAAGCTTGTCTTATGCAACAAAAATCGGATCGAAACAGAACCCTGTGCATATCCATGTGCAAGTCTATATCAGTTGCATATCTATGGATCATTTGTGCTTCTGCATACATCTTATGCTTACCTTGTTCCCAAGGCAGCCCATGATACCCGAACCGATGCATGACACATCTAGATGGTGAATGAATTGCCTAAGGTTGCTTCTCACCCATACTGAGGTAAAGATGCCAACCATCTGCTTGCTCCTGATGCATTTAAAGCCTTCTCCCTGCATAGAGGCCTCCACTACACTGCTATCTGTAGATTCTTGTGTCAACTTTGCCCCTTCTTTTCTTTCCTTTTTGTTGAGTGCCTCCCCAATTAGCAAGTTCCACTTTGCAGATATACAGCTCTTCGTAGGACCAAGCACATTTCTCGCATTAAGTGGCACTATCTCCTGGAACCTAAAGCACCACCAGAACAAATCTTATTCAGCAGGAATAAAACATCACTTTTACAACAGATAGTTGACAGATTGAACTGAACAGGCTACCCTAAAACATAGATGTCACAGGTGTTGGCTCTTGTATCCAACCAATCCTCCAAGTCCAAATCATCAGATGGTGTGATGCCACCAACATTCCAGGTACTAGCAAAAACTCTTCTTATGCCAAAAGGGAAAAAATCAGAAATGAAATGCTATGTAGGAACAGACTCATAAGTACTGAAATGCGAGGTAGTGCAAGTTACCTGTATACAAATGTATCTTTATGGCCATTCAAGGGTCTCTTTCCCAAGTTTTCATCCACTACGCTCGAAACCTCAGAGACAGATCCATGACCATGCAACTGTTGACGGTGCAGTAGCTTGCTTGTTACTAACCTTGGCAGGATGATCTAGAATAAGAACAGAATATGTCATATGCTTCTACAGAGACACGAGAAACAAGTAGCTACAGGTGCATGTCTGGTCACTTGCCTCACCTTTCTGTTTTCTCCCATGTTGTAGTAGAGACAAGGAACAGATCACCTCCCTGTCTAATAGTAGCATGCAGGAGCATTCATGCACGAGTATGTAATAACCAAACATGGCGAAGTGCTGCATGTTATATATGGAAATGGGCAGGTGAGAAAGGAGGGAACAGTAGCTGTGATGTTGACAGAGTTGCAATCAGAGCTTTCCATTATGTCCAATAATTATCTCAAAACATTCGCAAGCACAGTGCTTGTCAGGCCTTTTATGGACCAGAAGGTTTACTGCTGGTTTCCATCATAACAAACTAACGGAGACAGCAGCTATATTTAATTTTCAGCATTTCCTTTGCCAATGGCGCCATTACAAACACTGGTGTATCGATGCATAAGATTAACATCAGGGCACAGGAGAATACCTTTTTTATCAAGTGGTACAAAAAGTAAACTCAAAATGCAATCCAGAGGGTTCTGATTGGCAACCTACACTATCATGCTTGATGGTTTGGCTGGGTAAGAAACCATCCCTGTTGAATAAAGGCTGGGTGGGAAGAGACAAAGGCACACTTGTCACACTTGTGCAAGTTGCCTACCTAATATATGTTTTTATTATTATCTGTTGGTTACACACTTGTGCTGCCCTTGGTTTTTTGGCAAGCCAATCATGCAACTTGTGCTTGTATTTTGCAAAAACTTTGGACTCTTGTCCCTATTTGCATGTGTGTACTGTTTGAAAATTCACAGAGAGATCTCAATGTTGCACCAGCTTCTACGCTGTGGTTGACCACATGGATAAATCTTGTATGTAGCATAGGCTTTATAGACCTCAAAAACAAATTTGCTAGGGTGTTAATGCGCTTCATTATGTGCAGTTTTCTAACATAAGTGTGATAGCATGCTTACCTCTCCCTGAGCCCCAAAAAGAAGATATTAAGGTCCATGGTTATCATCTTGTGTTCCTATTCTCAGAAAGGGAAAAAAAAAGAACTGCAAAATGATGAATTCGTGGGCGACCTACTAGAGATGTCAGATGAAAAACAAAATCCCATTCAGCTCTATATTTTGGCTTTCGAGGTATGGAGAGTTGGAGGCTCCATAAGCTAAAGTGCAGTCGTGGAATAAAAGGAGGATAAAAAAGGAAGGACGTGAAAAGAGACAGGTAAGCACATCAAGGCAGGACCAGTCCCCACCGTTCATTTTTCCTCAACAATCAAATTGCTGTTGGCCACATTTTTCTTCATTCGACAAGCAACCCAGTCTCATGAAACCACTATCGTCCCTTTCTGGCACTACAAGAAGCCAAGGCAGGAAGGATGGTCCCAAATCAGAATAGGAGAAATTATGTCCATACATTTCTCTGATAGACATACCAAGACACTTGCATGCAGCTGTTCAGCTGTGGAAACTTGAAATTATGACGCCACATTTGGCAAGATCTTGCTAAATGCCTGAATGGGCATTATTGCCCGTCTACACCCAGGTTCCAACAGTGCTTAGGGCCAGTAGAAACAATTTGGACTAAGATGATGCGGCAGTTACAGAATTCCCCATTTTTAAAATGCTGTGTATGGGAATTAATAAATAGCAGGAAATATGGAAATTGGTAAATCAATCATTATGATCTTCTAATAAAACTTACCAGGTTTTCACATTGCTGACCATGGTGCAAATGACAATCACAGACAACCTGGAACAAAATCTTTACACCAAAGAATGGTGCCAGAGTGCCGCTGTATATTCGTCAGACTAAATGACTAGCAGGTAAAAAGTACAAAACTTTTTGCTTATTGAAACCAAAACTCGTTTCATGAATGCTGAGTAAATGCAAACCTCAGCCTCTCTTTATAGGAAGATTCACCATTGTAAAAGGTATCACAATTAAGAGATCTGAAATAAAAATTACTTAAGTAACGCATAAAAGCGTAGTATTGCAATTCACTGGCTGTTTATCTTAAAAATATGAGACTACCATAGAAATCGTGATCAGTTAAAGTATGACATATCCTGCGATGTTTCTTTTCTAATTGCAATACAAACTAACATTCAGATCACTAGCACTATTAGGGGTGAACTTATACTACGTTAAATTTAGCAATTTAAAGTCAGCAGGCCCTTTCCATCCCTGGCACCACCTTCAAGTGAAGTTGGGCATTCACAGTATACTAAATATCACAATTTGGATATCTACTAATTGCTTTGTACCTTCTCTTCCATCACAGATTCACAGAATACGCGCTATTTTAAAAGCATCTAGTGACTAGTGCTGATTTGATAATTAGTTTCCATGATTAATCAGCTCACATTTTCGTCAATGATATAGAATCTTTTGTATCACACAAATGATGCATGATTTAGTTATCTATGTACAAGAAAGTTTTAGGCTTGTGCAATACTGCGCTTCCCAAATCAAAGCAGTATTACAGAAACTTGCCAAATCTGGTGAACACATGATCAGTTCAGAAATTTTGAATAGCACAATTGTATCACAGATACTTGCCAAATCAATGTGCTATTACAGAGTACAAGTTTTTTGCACGTGTGAACTGTACAAAAAGACAATTGAAGATGACTTATATTGCAAATAAGCCTGCAACAAAGGACAATTTTGACTTTCCCATAACTGCAGTGTCTTGATGGTTTAAATGATAACCAATGAGCTTCTACAATTTTTTCCAGTTAATGCAATGTTTTCATTCTTACTACAGCAACATTAAAGGACCGAAGGTACTAAGGTAGTAACCAATTTAAATAGCAAAGAGAAATAAGCAGTGTTCAGCATGTGTGATTTTTTTCAGTCAGAAGATCTAGCTGCATAAAATTGGAAGGTCAATTTGATACGATAAGAAAAAATATAGTGTGTACACTGAGTGCGGTTTCAGTAGTGGCCCCTGAGAATAAATAATGTAAACACCATGACTGCTTTATATAGATGGCAGACATGACTTATTTATAAATACACTTCCAGTGCACCTCAATTTAGCACTTGGCAATAAACTAGATCACAAATCTGATTCCATTGGGGGAACTTATGCATGATACTTAGATTTTGCAAGATACTTCCATCAACATTTTTCTGCATGTGTGGCAATGCAATAGCCACAAAGGCGCCATACAAGCATGTCAACTAGAGACAACATCCGGTGTGATTATATATCAATATCCAACCCCCCCCCCCCCCCCCCCCCAATAGTTTAATGGGTGCATGACCAATAATTGATCATGAACAAATTAAAGTATGTATGCAAGTTGATACAGATCTTCCCTAACAGATAATAGGAACAACCAAACAATTGATGAGGGGTTACAGACCTAAAACTGGAGTATTTCTACCACATCTTGCAAACAATGCTATTTAACTAAACATGCATGTTCAGACCATACAGGTACAGAATAAAAAGAGGCAACGAGATAATTCAACCTAAACCTTCTCAAAGAGAAGTGCAATAGCCAAACTCTTGAGTTATCAATGAACATTGGCGAAACACTAAAATCCAAGAGAAAACAAAATGAGTACCTCGTACGGACATTTTGGCTAATAACTGCTCTTAGAACAAGTTTTGATCAACCGAACCTGCAATAGTACAAAGCAACTGGAACATGTATGTTATATGTGCAATATTACATGCTTATTACTGCTGATTATATGAACAATGTTACAAGCTTAGAGCAAATACGGAAAACTAAGAAAATATTACTTTTGTCACAAATGAGATGTGAAAGTAACCAATTGCACACATTTTAAAAGAGGCAATATAGCTTCGTCAGGGCAGCTGATAAAAAGGAACCTCAAATGATTGGAGCATAATCAAAAGCATGGCTGGTGTAAAGGCAAAAGGAAAGACCCAATTTTATATAACCTTTGCCTCCAACGGCAGTAGCACAAGCACATAAAACAAAAATTTTAGGAGATGAGTTCAGTACATTGAATATGTGCACAAGCATGCAGCTAAGCTGTAGCACAATTGCTTACAACTTGAAATTAAACACAGTCATAAAACAACATGTAGCCAAACCAAGCAACAACAAATTCAACCAAAAACAGTTTATATGAATAGAAACACATAATTGGCGTCTTAAATGACCTTTTAATGTCACATCAAGTCTGCATCATCCTTATCCTTAGTTTCATAAACACCTACCCCACACATACACAGAAACAAACAACCCTTTTATAGATAGTTCTATACCTTCCATGCCTTGTTTCTAGTAATGAGAGAAGTAATAAATTATGCAACATTAATATTACCTCAAGACTACATGAACAAATATGCCACAGAAGTGGTGATTTAGTAGAGAACTAGAGATGCATCATCTAAACTTCTACAAGCTATAACATGTTATGGCATACTCACACTAGCATTTCAGTAATAGAAATACAGAAAAATAGAACAATTTTTTTTAATAACAGACAGCAACAGTATGAATATGGTATCACATTATCAACTATACAGTAACTATACTATAAATCTTATGTGTTACTGAATTGGCAACATCTTCAGCAGAAACATTCACTGTAGTTTTGGCACACAGAATAAACAGCACTGGACCAAAGAAAAGTCAACTGTGATTGCATATTGACGCAAAGCACAAGCAACATAGAGAGGGAGAGGGAGAGGGGGGGGGGGGGGGGGGGGGGGGGTTGGGAATTAGGGAGGGAGGGAATGACCAAGGTCAATCATTTAAAAAAAAACTTTTAAAAGCAGCACTGAACAAACTGCATATCAGCAGACACATTATGTTCACCAAATATTACTTACATCTCAGGTAGGCTCTCTTCTATCCTCAAACAACAGAAGAGAAATGACCATGAAGGCAGGAAGATAAACATCCTAACAAATCCTATTTTACAATTATATTCTATACTCTATACTAATTACCCAGTTCAGAAACTCTTTTGGCCGATTCACCTCACCTTCCCTGAAGAACATCAAGTCTTCCACTCAACCAATTGATGATGTCATTTGCAATATCATCCCTTTCCGGTTCAAAGAGAAGATCATGCAAATATCCATCGTATAGTTTTATTGATTTATTTGTTGACATTGATGTGTGGTATAGTCGCTGGGAAGCTCTCGGATCAGTTATCGTGTCAGCTGTGCCATGTAGAACTAGAAAAGGGACAGTAACTCTGCTCAAGTTTCTTTGCAAATATGATGATATCCGGAGTATTTCATTGCCAGTTCTAACTCTAATTGGTCCAGTATACACAAGGGGATCTGAATACTTCGTCTTCAGAGCATCCGGATCGCGGGAAACTGGAGGTCCTCTCTTATGCAAAGCACTAACTCGATATTTTGGAGTTAGCACAGAGAATATTGGTGCAACAACCTGATGTTTGAGAAACGAAAAAATATAAGCATTTGGCGCTTGACATCCTCATTGAAACACTGCAATTCAAAGAATAAACCCACTATATAAAGGAACTCCCACAAGTTAAGATATCATTGTCTATATTAGCATTGTTATGACTGATGACACAAGAATATAACTCCTCAATTTTCTGAGGCAAGATATGACCAGATGGAACAATATTAAAATTTGCACTTTCAATAAACAAACAGAAGTAATGTGACATTGCCCATTAAAATTCCTTGTACGTACCACCAACAAAGGTTGAAAAGCGTACCAGATTGAATGTACCAGATTGCATGTACCCGCCAATAAATAGACATTGTAAAAAACCATTGGAAATGTCAAATGTTTCTTGTATTGACAGGTCAAAGACTCATTGATTTCCTTTTTTTTCTCAACCATGAGGGAGAGAATCCCATTGGGCACTTTCTATTCAAAGCTAGGTGTACCAAACCCTGGCTGACCAGGAAAATCATTGAATCTAGATTCTCAAGGAGGTACCCACAAATTATTGAACCCTGGGTTCCATCCCGGTCGGGCTGTCCCCTTGACTGGAGGCACTAACCGACCCGGTCAACTGTCCTCTCAACTGGAGGCACTTACCAACCGAGCTACTGCTCGCCCGCTTAGTTATTTGATTTCATTGTTTCATTAAAGTGAAGAGCACATTGAACATGTAAGACAGTATTCCATGAATAGCTGGATGGCATTACACAGAAAATAAAGGCAGGAAAGTGTATAGATTGTCGAATACAAACAACTATGCCCTCAAGCAATCGCTAAAAAGAGATCCATGCACAAGGATTGTGCTTACTTTGATGATTGGATGAGATGGTTGAACATGAATAGCTGGCGATGTTAAGACCACACCTTCTACCTGAAGTTTTACACTAGGATCTAGAGCTGCCTTCGGACAGTCATGCAAACAATAAAAGAATTGAAGTTAGCATCCCGCGTATGTGCCACTATGGTCTCACCACCAAAAGAGCCAATTAAATCAAATAGCTTTATTTTACCTTCAAAACAATAGCTCCACCTGTAGAGTGCCCAAATAAGAAGCATGGCAAACCAAGATTTTCCTCCAATACAACATCCTCGAGAAATTCTTTCTGCACAAGAAGGAATTTTGTGAAGGTCAAGGAAATCCTACAAAAAAAAAAACAACTTGATGTTTCATATCTATGCACTTATTATGTATGTAAGAAACAGTACCAAGTCACCAACAGCATGATCAAGCGATGAAACGTATCCATGAATCCCATCACTTCCACCGTGTCCTTAGGAGACAAAATACAAAGACGGAAATCAGAACTCCAAAATGTATGCATAAAAAAGAACATAAATGCAACAAAAAATCAGATCTGTTAAGCAGCATAACAGAGAAAGGACAAGTTAAGAGTACGATAGGTAGGCGATATCAAATCAATGGTATGTTCCGGAGCTGCTACATATTTACACTTATTGTTCATCAACGTAACATTAATAGCAGAAACTGAGAACAAAGTTTAGAAATCAGACTCAACTCTGCTCAAGTATTCTATTTGAAACATTTTTTAATAGGTTTGCACTGAACCACATCACCACAATGTGCATATATGAAATTAAAGAGAGGGCACAGTTGTGGTATTGGGAACCTAGTAATCATTTTCAGCAGCGGTACATAATAGATAATTGCTGTGCTCCTAGATTGAAGATCCTAAAGTGTCAAATCTCAGATTGTCCTAGAAGCAATTGATTACTAGGTTTTGATGAGAGCACTCAAAGCAATGAGCAGATCATACCAAATAAACACTTGAGCACTTATATGTGAGAGTAACTCACCAATCCAGTCCATGGCATAAACTTTAAGCCCTTGATGATTCAAGAGTTTTGCGAAATGGCTGTACCTTCCGCTGCAGATCACTGCCGTCAGCAAAAGCCACTATGAAAAGCAATCCTGGAATATATGCATAGAATATGGTGTACCTATGCTCGTTTAGACCATGCAACAGAACAACAACACCCCTACATATTTGAAAATAAAAATGTAAAAGAAGAGGTTAATTTGTTAGGATAAAATGTAAGAAAGTTATTCAGGCATTCAAGGTACGTATACTACCATCTAATGTGTTGAATTGATAACTATATTTCATAATGAATGTACAGTTCAAGATATAATGCCTCCAGCAGGTTGATAGTTTCCTGAACATATAGAGCGAAGAGGTGCAGGACGTGATGTCTAAAGCATGCATAGGTGTAGCTATTTGTAAATCAAATCTTGTTTCCTAGTGCATGGCTGTATCTACATTACTCTAAAAAGGTACCCAACAATTCTCCAATTCAAAAGGAATTGATACTAATCAAATTGTCTAGGACAAGGATTATTTCATCATAACCAATACAAAGATACAAACAAATCCCCCTAGTGGGAAGGTGCCAGGTTGGTCCAATATAATGCTGTCCCCCTCTTTGCAATCCAGTCCACGCACATAAGAACCTTTACTTTAATCAGCCCAAAAATTGATAACCAACAAATTTTCCTTCTAGTAAGTAGTAACCCACTTTTGCATGATCTAATCACTAAGTAAGCTCCTAAGGGACAGACAAGCTTACGCTTCAGTAGCACGTGGTCATATTTTCCATACCATTCGCTAAAAGACGAAGTAATTCCCCTAAAGCAACCAACAACAAAAAAACAAAGGCCCTTGAATTATGCGCCTGCTCGATGCTACCAACACCACCAGACCACCCAATCAAATCAATCCCGCCAAAATAACGCACTAATTCTCTCGGCACGTCAGATACTCAGATTTCAATAGCCAACCGCTCCATCTCATCACGTCCCAACACTAACAACAAGGTATAGCATTCACCCAGTCGCGCCCATTCCAACAGGACGCGCCCAGAAGTTAGCAGATTCTCGATACTACGATAAAAGCAAGACCAAATTGAAATTCGCAGGGTAGTAGAGGGGTAGGGAGGCGTGAATACTTGACGCGGTCGGCGGTGGCCGGAGTCCACGACTGCGTGAAGAGCGCGTCGCCCCTGGCGGTCTCGAACACGGCGAAGTCCCTCCTGCTCCGCACCGCCCCCGTGCCGGCCTCGTCCGCCTCCGCCTCGGCCTCCTCCCGCAGCCTCCGGATCGCCAGCTCCCGCCGCACCGCCGCGTCCATCTCCACCACCTTCGTGCTCCCCGTCTCCCTCTCCACCACCACCACCTCCTCCTCCTCTTCCCCGTCGGCGGCCGCGGCGGCCATCTCCGACGCGGGTGGCGGCACCGCGAGCGCGAGGGACAGCCGCCGCCGCCGCTGGTCCTGCGCCCGCGCGGCGACAGGCAGCGTGTCGAGAACGCGGACCGAAGCCGCCCGCAACGGCCGCAGCCGGAGCGAGGGGGTCGACCCCGCCGCCGGCGGCGAGGCCGCGGGTGGGGCCCACATGCCGGCGAAAGGGGGAGGGATCGCGGAACGAAAGGGGAGCGGGGAAGGGATCACGCAAGTCGCAATGGAAGCTTTTGCGACGATGGTTAAGGGATGGAGAAATCTCTCATCAAATCTTTCGCGCGGTCGTTATTATACTCGGCCCGTGTTTAATTAGAAACACGGGCGGGGACGGAAAAGAAGAATTCGGAATTCCTCGCGGCGCTGGCCTAACCCCACAGGCGGCCGCGCCGGGACGTGTGTCGATGCATGCTATGACACGTGGGACCGGGTGCGGGAGTTGAACGGCGGGTGCCGGCATGTCAGTGGTGTAGGTGGCCGGGAGGTGGGTGGTGCAGGGCCGTGTTTCGAGGCGTTCGGTGGGCACGTGGGCGCGGTGGTAGAGGAAGCGTGGCCGGTGCACGTCGGTGGTGCACGGGCGGCCAACGTGGACCGGGTGTATGAGTTCTGATTCGTTGTGGGGCCCTGGTGTCATTCTAGCACGCATCTGTATTGAATTTTATTTACTTTTTGCGTTTTAGTAGTAGGGTGACACGTGCCTTTTAAAATCACAAATTTAAACTATCAAGTGACAAAATAAATTGTTACATACTACAATTATTTATATTCAATAATTTATCATGGGTCACATACACAAGAATAACAAAAGAACTTTATAGGATTGAATTACTATAAAAACATTCATAACATATATCATATATACTCATAATATTTTTTTCTAGTAGATACACAAGTAGCTGCTGATCGGCATACAACACAAGGATAACAAATACTGACATTTAACAACGAACACCATATCTCCTATCAATCATTTCCTTCAACAGGCCTGATAGCTGCGGGTAGCAAAGAGATGCATGCAAAGACATCCATGAACATTCAGTTCACGTCTTAGGTCGAAGCAGGGAAATAGAGATATGATAAAACTTGTAGCCTCTCTAATACTAACCACTGAAACTGTCAAGCTAATAGGCCAAAGCTCACACACAAAACCTAGGAATCATATTTTAAAATAACAAATTATAAAATAAATATACCTGATGACAACTCTTGTCGAGGATTATAAGAACATTCTTGTGCTGAAAGGACAATTGGACTGCTAATAAGCTAATGCTCATGTTTACACTTCAGCTGGCACAATAGTGATACTTGAGTTCATGTATTTCACAAATTAAAACATTTACAAAAGGCAACTGGCCATAAATGTCCTATTGTGTTTCTGATCCATGTGCATTGGATCTAAATATTTTTCTGCTGTGCAATTTCATATAGCCAGCAAACCATGAAGGTCACCATCAGTGTCTATCTGCAGTGCTTTCCCTAATAATCAGTGACATCTTATATCTTTTTTTTTTTTTGCATGCTCTACCAAGCCACCACGACCAGCATGTATCATGTATCTATATGGGAAATAAATTTAGACTGAAAGTCAAAACCCTAAGCAAAATATGAACAAAAGAAATTAATGAAAACCTGAATATATTATATCCAATGAATAGTAAGGAAAAAATAGCTAGAAACTGGCCCTCAAAATTTAGGAAGGAGGATGAACGCTAGTAGCATGATAACTGGTTCATTGAACTGTAACATACAAATTTAAACTGTAAGATACAAATTAATTGCATCATGCAAGCTTTCGCCAATTAGGGTTACAGTGTTTGCACATTGCTTCACTGCACCAGTGTATGGATATTGCTTTGCTGCACCAATAATTGACCACTGCAGCTCATATGTAATTTATGCTGTCGACCATTGCGAAACAATGTAAGATTTAGCCTTACATAGGATCGGCAAGCAATCAGATGGGCCTAAATTTTGCACGTAGGGGACAGCATAACTAATTTTAATGCTAATGTTAGATGGCATAATATCAAAATAATCAGAACAAATCGTATATAAAGAACAGTGACTTAAGCAGGGGTATGCATCCCAATTTGGCATCATTGTTATTCCAAGTAATGTTCAAGCAGAAAGATAACATCCACGATGATATATATTAAAGAAGTGTTATTAAAAAATTTTAGCAGTATTTTATAATGACATGACAATCTTTTGGTATGAATCAATACCTCTATGATGGTAACATTGATTTCATTAGAGAACTCCCTTGGCAAATCCCTCTGCTTCTTGCTTTCCTTTTCTGCAAGCACATCATGTTGCTGCTGCCCAGAGCATATCCAACCTCGCGAATAAGGCCTCGCAGAGGAAGAATAGAAAATAAAGAATCAGCACGCATAGTGAATGGGTGGCAGTAGCTGCCAGTTTGATGCAAAGTCATTAGAACAAAGGATCTTTGTGGGAAAAAAAATAAATAGTGCAACAGTTGGGAGTTTGATCTAAAAATTACTGATACAAAATATAAGAAAGTAATTACGGTTCAAACATCATCGATCATATCTGTGTCCTAGCAAACAATGCAACACAGATATGAGTAAGGAGCATGAATAATTGGACAAAAAAAAAAAGACAATAGTGTAAAATGACAGAATGGTTAGGGGCTGCCAGGATCTAGAATCTTACAAGTAATAAAATCATGTAGTCCAATGAATGAAACGTGCAGAGGGTGGATAAAGAAATAGGATGCGAGTGGTACTCACCTGCTCAATTAGCAAAAAGGAACACTAATTTCTGGTAGTAGCCTAGCAAAGAACGAAGCACTGTATGTCTCACGAGCATGAAAAGAACAAGAGGACAAAGTGATAGTAGAGATGGGGGCTAACGGGATCTAGAACCATATCAAATATATGAATGACTCGGAAGCAAAATTCCTAACGAGCAAGAAAAGAAAGATGCGGTGGCTCACCTGCTTGCGAAAGGGTCGAAGCAGATAAGATGGTTATGCCCCTACAGCTTGTCGATGAGCGAGATGACGATGCAGTGATGACGAACTGGGCAGAATCTCGTGGCCGCGAATGTTGCAGAATGCTTCTCCACGATGTCACTTCAAGACCTGTTGCAAACCGTTGGTGAGGATCTATAGTTTCACATCAAGACCAAGCGAAAACCAGAGCAACATACCCTAAAACACGATAGAGTCACCGTAAACGAAAATTAGAGCAGCTGACCTTGAAGAACGAGTCACCACTCACGTGCCCAATCCATTGCTTCCACCGCCGGCGATCTCACCGGCGGCTTCGGAGAGACACGAAAACCCTAACCCTTGCCTCCTCCACGCATGATGTCAGTCGCCGCCGTCGGTCCGGCCTCTCTCGCGCACAACGGCTTTTCAGGTGGCGCCCCCGCCGGTCTTCCTGCCTGCCGGCGCCGCCGCGCTCGCCGAGGGCCACAAAGACGACCTGTAGGGCAGCCTCAAGTCGAGATCCAGGAGGAGTGCGTCAAGGACGAGCTCAGGAAAAATGAGACTGGTAGGTGTATATAGACACCGAGCATCTATCAAAGGAAACCTTCCCGGCGTGATTGGTGGCGTGATGGAGTCATTGGTGGCCACGCGCGAACTATATAAGGGGATTGACCGTGTGCATGATTTCTTTCCAAACAAATCAAAGGGTGGGCACAGGACGCTGGGTATACATCTCGGTGTCAAAAAAACACAGGTGGGATCGGCAGGCCGATCAAAACAACGGGGGAGGACGACCGATCCGTCTCCCCCCCTCCCCTTTTGGTCGTCCTAGGCCCACAATTTTTCTCTGATTCTTGGGTCCTTTGTGAGAGGTATAAGATTAATTGTTTGTGTGAAAAACGGTTTCAATTTGCTCATCCTTTATAGTATAGATTATTGGAAAGTTGTCGTTATTTCTGCGAGTTGAAGGGGTTTTGGCATTTTGAGCGACCTTCTCGCATCAATATACTTCCTCTGTTACGTTCCAAATTATAGTTCGTTTTAGTTTTTCTAAATTCATATATTTTGCTATAAATCCAGACATAGCGTTTATCTATGTGCATAACAAAGATTATGAATTTAGAAAAGCCAAAACGATCTATAATTTAGAACAGAAGTAGTACTTCTAAGGCCTTTTTCCATCTAAGCCCACTAGAAATTCCACTTATATGATGGGCAACTCTCTCTCGTGACTCAGCTTTTAGTTATATCAGTCTCAATACATAGTTTTATAACACATGTTATCAGTTAAGTGCCATAGAAATGAAATTCATCAAGTGACTTTGTTAAGTGCATATTCCCTCTATCCCAACTTAAATGCATTTTTGCGATTCAAAAGAAGAAGTCCCAAAATGAGTGCATCAACACAGGCCATCAGCCCAAACGTTCGCAGTTTTCCTGGTGTGAACAACTTATTACGCGGACCCCTTGGAAAAAAATGAACACCCCAGCGCCCCATCTATCTTTAGCCTGAAAGCTTCTGGTTTCTTCCTCACCACTGTGGTTTCCTCTGTAGCGAATCGCTGGCTCGCTGCCTCTTTCTCCTGCAGCTGCAATATGTGGCACATGGTTCCTTTACAAGGGTAGTATTGTAATTTTCCATTAACACTAAGTTTATAATTCAAATTCTAGAATTGCACTTAAACTGGGACAGATGAAGTATAATTTAATGTTTATACAATCTTATTGGGACTAATTTAATGTTTATACAATCTTATTGGGACTGCTCTTAAACATTTTCAAGAGTCTCTTTAAACCTCACTCTTTAATTTATCATTTAGAGAGTTATTTGCATAAAAATCGTTTTCTATATTTTTATTTGCATAAAAAATCATTTTCTATATTCTCTTTTCTATATTTGGCTAGCAAGAAGTCCGAAAAAATGGATATGTTTGAATAATTAAATAGAGAAGCTAATGGATTGTACCTTTCTGATTAAAATCTCTAAAACTAACAATTAGAAAGGATTTAGAAAGTCCCTTAAAATTACTCTTACTAGCTATGGGTTTGGGTGAACCTTTCACTTCTTTATATTATGCGCCTAGTGAATAGTATTATCTATATAACTTATATAATTGGTCCCCACTAAAGATTTCTCTCATCTCTCATGAAGCCACATCATCAGCTTCCACTAAGATGCACTAAAACCCCACTAAGATGTATTAATTGATATTTCTCTCATGTGCACATCATCTTGAATTCTCAAACGTGAATTTAAATCTGAAAATTAGATGATGGAAAATTTATAAAGTTTGAAATTGGCTGATGGGAAATTAAATTGATTTTTACCTCACTTGCATAGTTAGTTGGTATTGCAATACAAATACAAGTACTCCATCGTGATATAATTTTTAGCAAGCACTAAGAATGGGTTTGAAAGTAATAACATAGAAACTAGAAATAACATTTTTTAAATAATGAAAAAAAATCTGGCCTCTACAACCTTGGTGCACATTTTCTACTCATTAGATTATGTATTATCCATTCAAAAGAAACATAAAAGTTTATGATTTTCATCAAGAGATAGCTCATATGGCTCTAAAGGTAATCTCTACAAGTGCACTATTTTTACGAGCAACTAAACAATCACAATGATTCATCTCTTTCAAATCCCGCAACAACGCGCGGGGAATCACCTAGTTTTTTATATACCTAGCTAGGACATGATTCTTTAACAACCAATGGATGGTGAAACGTTACTACTAGCAATGATTTCCTCTTTTTCATCCTTTCCATCTCTCTTGTTCGATCTTACTCATCAATTGGCACTCACTTGCTTCATATATGTAAATTCAATCATTTTAAGGGGGTGTTTGATTCCCAATGCTAAACTTTAGCACTATCATATCAAATATTTGTACACTAATCCGGAGTATTAAAGATAGACTAATTATAAAACTAATTACATAAATTGGGTCGAATTTGCAAGACGAATCTATTAAGTATAATTAGTTCATGATTTGACAACGTGGTGTTATAGTAAACATGTGCTAATGATGAATTAATTAGTCTTAATGAAAAGTTTCAGGCATCTTATGCTTGTTGATTTCGTCACTCGGAAAGCTGCGCACAAAGTAAGTTGGTATTGATACCTCAACATAGACATCATTCATGTGTGGTTTATCAAAATTAAAAGAACATTTAGTGATAAATGGTATTGCTATAATGCTAGAGTTGTGCGATAAAACTATTTAAGGATAAATAGAATTCGTCTGGATTGGCTATAGTCACTATGGCTTATAATAAGCAATAGAACTATCAATCAATCGTGCAATATGATTGGATCTTCCATCATTAGAGGTTATTTCTAATCTTGTAGTTTTGCCCCCCTTTGATGATGCTACATACTGTCAAGCTTGCAGTCACATGGCAAGATTTCTCGGTCGTCGGCTGAAGAACTGCTATCTAAAGCTTGCATTCTTTTGCAACGACAAGTATGTTCTGTAAAAAAAATGTTCTGACAGGCAGGTGACCTCTTTCCCTCCCTCTATGCGCCCTTGAATTGTTTGTTAACTTTGAATTCAGCCTAATTCTGTGCTGTTGCGTTCACTTCAAAATTTTCAGAGAGGAATTATCACCTTGGGCAAAACATGGAACCTCTCTATGCATCGAGGGCTTCGACTCAACTCTCCATGTTGATGAGGTAAAATAAAATTGCCTTGTACAATTCATTTTTGAAGGGAAAGTCATCTTGTACATGATTGACCACTAGCCCTTGATCACCTACATTTACCTTATGCTGTCACTTAGTAAGTGATTCTCTTCTCCAGATAAGTTCCATGCTTGCACGGCACTTTGGCTCCACCAGCGAAGGAATTATAATTCCCACGAGTTTAGCTAGCTCATGCATCGGGTCAGTTAATCTGAAATTTAGAGCAACACCACAACAGTACAGTTGGTTTTGAACTGGACACATGCTCGATTGTCCCAGGTGAACATCTGTTCTGTACAACACACAGTTACTGATCGTTATGTTCTGTTTATGTCAATATTGTCGCAGGAAAGCTTACATAAAGTGAGGGAGCTGGTGTTATTTTTCCGAAGCACTAAACCTAGACGGATCAAACCTTGGAGGGCATACGCTGCGTGTCACTGAATGTCCTGGGGCAGTAAATTCTGGCATGGCCATATCACTCCTAATGGCCCCGTTACAGGTAAACTAACATTGCTAGTGAACACAGGAACCCAAAATTGCAGTAGACTTCAAAGGGTAGAGTTCGAGTAGAGTACAGCAGCTTATTTGAATAACTACATTATTCAATCTTATTTATTTGTAGGGAAGAGGACAGTGTTTAACGACGACAGTGACAATGAGTGACTGAATAATATCAAAGCCAGCAATCAAGCCTGCAGAGATAGTTGCCATCATGTTGCTTGCTTGGTGCCCATGGCATGTGGGAACCGGGTATGGTATGGGAGGCCGAAGTGTGGCGGAGCACATAGCCGTGTTTAGATAGGTGGTGAAAAGTTTTTGAGGATAATAAATGCACCTTTGACCAATAATTAGGGGTATTAATTAAAGGCAGTTTACAAAACTATCTCCACAACCCTAGGTAAATTCTCGAGACGAATCTAATGAGGTCTTTGACCACACGATTAGAAGATGGTTACTGTAGAGTTACTGTACCAAATCATAGATTAATTATGCTCATTAGATTCGTCGCGCAAAGTTGCACCCATCTGTTAAAAGGTTTTACAAATAAACTTCATTTAGTGCTTCATGCATACAAGATTCTTTGCATTTAATGCCTCCAAATTTTTTTTCGGAGGGCATCTAAACACGGCCATTGGCAATGCACGGGGCTGACGACCTGACGTGGACCAGGTGTATATGACTTCTGATGTCGTGCGATCTTTCAAAGTTGCAATAGCTCCATCCCGCGATTATTATTAGGATCTAGATGTTAGCACGTTGGAACACTTGGTGGCAACTCTTCACAGTCTAATATGTATACTACTCTAAGTAAGTGGATCTATCTCAACTGATTGGTAAAGTGTTGTTACTCCAACCCTTTATCAGGATTGTTATTGTATCTAAATGAGCAATTAGAAGGATAACGTACCTAAGTGCACCAAGTAGTATGTGTACTAATGGTGCATTTAACTCTAATTAATATTATAAAATATTAAATTCAACATTTTTTCATACCTGATTCAACATTTTCTAAGGACTACTGTACACTAGACAATAATGTTGAAATATTGTAACTAAAATGTTGAAGTTGCATATAAAAAGTTCCTAATATCATGTCCTCCCCAGCATCATATCCATATCTGGCTATCCGTACATGCTCCAACTCCCTATACCTTGTTTGGTTTGTTCTCCCACCTTAACCATCCATACTATAGCACAAATCTCAAACATGTAGGAATGTAAATAAAATCCTTGCAAAAGATTAATATGATTTTTCCACATCTACACCTAACAGCCCAAAAGGTCGAGCCCACGTGCGTCATAAGTACGTTTACATCGCGGGGAGGTTTCTTGGCCTCCCAGCACCACAGGAACTGTAGCATCACAGTGCTTAGGTTTTTTTTCTTCAAAAAACACCACTATGCTGCCGGTTCGCTACACAGTATGTTGATTTTTCTACGCTGTGTTAGTTTTGTTACAGTACATCGGTTTTCTCCACACGAATGCGTGTTGTCTCCAAAAAAATACGTGCATAAACACCGATAAAGAAAGTGCGTCTAACCAGAGTCGATGCATCCTCTCTTACCACGTGGTTCCAGCACTGTGCTATCACGCAATTTCTCGATCGTTGCATGTCATAATTTTGTATTGTTGTCAAACGTTGTGGTGCCCTTCACACGTTAGAGCCATCGTTGCTTCCCCACGAAGTTGAGAACGACATAAACATTCTGCTCCTCGGCTGCTCGCCCAATCGGTCGCCTCATGTGTCAACCCGCCTCCTCTATCCCTCCTCTCGAGCCCCAATTTGGATTAGAGATGGTGCCGCTGCCTCGGAGGGAGATATCGTCCACCTCGGGCTCATCGACCTCCCATATGAAGCCCACGACCAACGTTTTTTGTGAGACGAGTTCGTCGAACTGTTCCTGCCCTTATGTTGTCCTTTACTCTCTCTTTATTATTCGTCGGCCAGCAGACCAATAATGTCATATCGCACCGCTCCAGTCCTCATTCCCACGAGCTCTGGCGCAACAATGGCAGAAGGCCCTACTAAGTGGACACTCTATGTCAACACGGCTATGCTCTCCATGATCGAGAACATCTGTTTTGTCGCCATCATTGTCCATAATTGCTAATTTGTACCTACCTTCTATACACATTGTCTACTTCATTCAATACGTGTACGTGGTTGTTTCATGCATACAAAACATTTAGTGTTCTTAATGTTTAGAAAAATTAAGAAATAGAGATGGTTCAAAACCATCTATGGTGAGAACAAACAATTACACATGTAATCTAACAGGCGCGGCGTTAGCGCGCCTCCCTACCTAGTTGTGTCTGATCCGCATAGCAATTGATCGTCCTCGATTCTTCTACTTGTAATCAAACTTGCCGAGCCCTAAAATACCATTTTCATGCCCTTCTTGTTTGTTTTCTTCTTTTGTCTGGAAATGGCTTGCAAATGTTATCCAGTTCCTCCAAAAAAATATTAAAAAAACGGAATGTGACCTCTCATCGTACTACACGCCAACGAGCAAGATATACGGGACAAAAAAGAAAGAAAAGAAAACGGACACATGCCATCCATTTGGCGACACAAGCCAGTTTGGCTCCGTCTCCTGTGTCTTCGCACGCGTTTCCCACGCTCGGCCAGTGGCGAGCTCCGGCTCACCACTGCAACCATCGACCCCGTCCACCGACCGAGTCCGCGACCTGACACGCGGCGACCTAGGCCCCGGGGCGGCAGGGCGGGTGCCGTTCATTGAAGCCGCGACGTCGTCGTCGTCGACGACAGATCGACAGGACCTAGGACGGGCAGACCCGGTCCACGCTTTGGCTTTGGCTCCCCTTCCTCTCCTCCTCTTTTAACGCAAAGCGCGCACCAAATCGTACCTATCCCAAATCGCTAATCTCCCTCCCGGAGCCGACCAAATCGAATCGAATCGAATCGCGGAGGAGCGAGCGCGCGCGAGCATCCGCATCGACCGCCGGCGATGGCCAGCCTGACCCTGCCGCCGGCGCCTCCCAACCCGCGCCAGGACGCCATCGACCTCCACAAGGCCTTCAAAGGTCCGCTTCCGCCACCACTTTCCCCTCGGGTTCTCGCCCCAATCTCCCGTCTTCCCCGCAAATCCCCCCGTCCGCCGTGGACGCGGCTTCGTTGTTCGATTTTGCTGGACATGTATAAGGCTGAATGGGCAGGAGAGTGTGGTATGGGGATTATCTGGGATTATCTGTTTGTCGGCACTCGGCAGTCGCCTGCCCGAAATCGATTATCTGTGCATGTGAGGTTAGAGGTGTGTTAAGCTGGACGAAGTTCGAATCCCCTGCTCCACGGGGTGGCCGGATTGGGTTCAGGTGGCACATGGGGAGGTTATCGATTTTGTTAAGGCTTTATGGTTGAGGAGGGCTGGTTTCAGAGAGGCTTATATAGGCCATCTCATACATTTCCTAGAGGGAGGGGAATTGACTGAGGTTGCTAGGTTACGAATTGGGTACCAGTCGGTCTGGATGCAGTGATTGTAATTGCGTTGATTAAGACATTTTTGTTTCCTCTGACTGCAATTTGAGGGTCAAGTGGGTGCCTGTTTAATTCCAGGTCAAGTCAAAGACTGGATTCTTGATCCTTGAATAGTCAGTTTTTGGGGTCAATGAGAACAATCGTGTAATTTCTGCCAGCTATAGATTGCACATATTTACTAGATAGTTAAATTGCTGGCCAAGCATGATTATAAGGTTCATGTATATTATAATTTCGTTTCTTGGAAAGTATGGAGTGGCTTCATTATTTCATATACAATATTTATGCTTAAATAACTCAGACACTGGCTGGTACGCATGTGGATGCATTTTCTAAATATTTTATTTGTTTGGTTCATTTGTATTCTGTTATGTGTCTTCTTCCCTTAAGATTTCCAATGACCTCAGCATATCTTAAGAGCACTAAGCACCAACAGCTAATAAAAGCCAGTAATCTGGACAATTGCTTCTAGCTTTCCAAGAAGTCATTTGTTATTAAGAGCAACTTTGAAACTAAATGAATTATGTTCTTCTTACTCGCTCCCTTTTCCATTTGGTGTTTCTGATCTTTTACAACTTATAAATGCTCCTTTAACCATTACTTCTTGTAACTTTATATAAATAAAAACAATAACACTATGTCAGTGTCACTATGTGTAGTTTGTATATTATCCAAGGTGTTTGTTTTTCCAAGTGCTATCACAAAAGTGTTTTATGAAATGTTATTTTTCTTCCATCGATAAATTGTTGCTTAGAGTGAGTTGGTCTTGATATGCTCGAATAATGTCTGCCTGCTGTGAGTAAGTGAGCACAAATAGTTGAACTTGGATTTGAACTTTAGTTATTGAATGTTCACATATTTCAATGCTTTTACTCAATCATTAAAGCTTATTTTTCATTTTGAACTTCATTATCTAAATTTCAGGAGGTAATGGTTAACAAACTGTCTTTTTTTTTTTTTGTCTTGGTTTATGGTTTTTCAGGTTTTGGCTGCGACAGTACAGCTGTGATAAACATACTTACTCATCGTGATTCAGTGCAACGCGGACTCATTCAACAAGAATACAGGGCTATGTATCATGAAGAACTCTCCCATCGAATTTCATCTGAACTCAGCGGAAACCACAAGGCACGGAAAGTTTTCAAAGAATTATCTCTATTAAATAAATCAAATTGATAAGCTAGGTGGAGAAATATGCTTAATCAATTGTACTGTGTATTCACCAGATATAACTGACGATTTAATAAATTATATGTGTTGTTCAATCCTGAGTTGAGTTGAATTACTCAAAATTGTTGTATTAAATATGTCAACTTTGTTTCATGTGATTCCAGAAAGCTATGTTGCTGTGGATTCTTGATCCTGCTGGACGTGATGCAACTGTTTTGAGAGAATCTCTAATTGGTGACGCCATGGATCTGAGAGCAGCCACTGAGATAATATGTTCCAGGACACCATCGCAGTTGCAAATAATGAAACAGACTTATTTTGCAAGGTTCGGTACTTATCTTGAGCACGACATTGGTCACCACACATCCGGCGATCACCAGAAGGTCCTGATTCTTATTAGTGCATCTTCTTTGCATTTGTTTACTTCTTCACCTAATGTGAATGGTACATGAAAGTCACTGAAATTACTTACTTTCTATTCAACTTTTAGTTTTACACTCCCCAGCTTTGGGAAGAAGAATATTTGGCTATAATTTTCTTTCGAACAACTTCAATACGCCACTGAATGACTGTAATCTGCCAGTGTGAGTCTGACATGGTGTATAGGATCACACATGTCAGTGGGACATCCTCACATCTAGTGTCTCTATGCTGTATAAGGAATTGCGTCTATCTTCATTGTGCAATACTGCAATGACTGATAAGAAATTGCTGCGATTGCTTTTCTTTAACCTTTTGTAGCTTTTACTTGATGCACAAGGAAATCTGTATCGTGAACTCCCTGTGCAGTATACCAATCAGTATTCTTTACATGAAGTAGCGTTATATCTGTCTGAATTTAAGTTGCGGGTTTTTTTTTCCTGCCGGAAGTAATTAATGATATTATGTATGTTTCAGATTTTACTTGCCTATGTGGGGATTCCACGCTATGAAGGTCCTGAGGTTGATCCTACTATAGTGACACACGATGCAAAGGACTTGTACAAAGCTGGTGAGAAAAGGTTGGGCACGGATGAGAAGACTTTCATCCGTATTTTCACTGAACGCAGTTGGGCCCACATAGCATCTGTTTCTTCTGCTTACCATCATATGTATGACCGGAAATTAGAGAAGGTAGCACTTCCATTCAATATTCCTCACATAAGTATTTTCTGTTCTCTTGGAGTGTATCACAGAGTACTTTTGTATATATGATAGGTTATCAAGAGTGAAACATCCGGAAACTTTGAATTTGCACTTTTAACTATCCTCAGATGCGCAGAGAGTCCAGCAAAGTATTTTGCAAAGGTATTGCACTCATGCTGTTCTCAAATAAAGAAATATTGTAGCTTCTGATAAGCATAGTCACCGTAACAAGCTTGCTGTATCGTCTGGAGTTGATTCTTTGTATACTTTATTTCTTATTTTAACTGTAGCTTGCCACCATCTGAAAGTGTCATTTTCTGCTAATGCTCTGCCAAAGTAGCACAATGCTTGTTTATTCATGTATCTTTGGAGCCTATGATACCCCATCTCCTATTAGCCTAGACCTTAATATCTTAAATATGAGAGTGCTGTTAGAATATGCTGTTAACCTTAGTTCATGTGGCATTTTGTTTTATGATTTCAGTTTTCTTTCAAGCAGAGATTAGGATAGCATCCTCAAACCAACTTCTTAAGAAATCTCTGTGCCTATTGTCATCTTTGTTAAATCCCTTCTGGTCAACATTCAAGGCATCTAGTGATAGACTGATAGTTGGAGGCCTCTATTTTCTTGGTGTAATACTTGCAAGTGACCAATCTGTCTCTAAATTACATGAATACAGCTCCTACGGAAATCCATGAAAGGTCTAGGCACTGATGACAAAACCCTTATAAGGGTCGTTGTGACGAGGACTGAGATTGATATGCAGTACATCAAGGCAGAGTACTTCAAGAAGTACAAGAAGCCGTTAGCCGAGGCTATCAACTCTGAAACATCAGGAAACTATCGGACATTCCTTCTCTCGCTTGTCGGTCATGGCCACTAGGTTCGTCTGAAGGTTCTGCAACTATTTTTTCCCCCTAACCGGTCTCGTATTCATCATGTGTTTTCCACTGCTTTTATCAGGCTATGTTTCGGACGTGAAAATTCCATGATCCACCCTAAACGCCGCGACCTACCTGGAAAACTTATGATGTCGCCATTTATCTGTAGTGACTTGTGAACTTGTCTAACTGCCGCAAGTGTGTTCCTAGTATGATTGTGTAAACCGTTCGTGTATATATGCGGATCTGGGGTTTATGTTGGAGAATTCTGGACGGAGCACTAGGGCGATTGCTGGTTGCAGTGGGCTTGTCGTGTGTCTTCTTAACACCAACAATATGATATGTTCGTGTGTGCTCACCCCATTTCCTTCATCAGTGAATTTATCTGGGTATTACTGTTCGCTGCTATCATTTAGTTTCGTATCATATCTGTTTCTACGTACGTTCCTACACGAAGGACATATAGAAGTGCCTTAAAAGCTACATACAAGCAGTCACAGATTGCAGGATGCAGCTCTTCAGTAGACTGTTGCCTTTAGAAGGAAGCTGAGCTCATGGATGTATCCACAATTCAACTACGAATTCAGTAGCCTGCATTGACCTTTTTTTGAGAACGTGCATAGCACGTTTTTTCATTAAGCGGAAGAGAGTTTACAACGAAGCCACTTTGAGAGACCCTCAAAGCGCAAGAACACAACACCAAAACAAAAACTAAAGCTAAACAAAAGACCCAAACGACCTGAAAAAAACCACAACT
>WEIB01000306.1:0-50006 GCA_015476505.1 Urochloa ruziziensis
ACACGTGGGATCAGTAATAAAGGATGAAATAGAGGGAAATAGGAGGTACCATTGCAGTATGATGCTATTTAGAGTGTCTAATTTTTTAGAGGAGGGTTGAAATATTTTTTTAGAGGGTGATATTCAAGAGGTATTGCAAATAGTCTTAGTCCATATGTTAAATCGAAAGTAGAGCTATTAGTTTATGCATGATAAAAGGCGATTTTGTCCGCCAACTCTACACTTTTTTTGAAAAAGGCGCCAACTCCACAATTTCAAGAGCTTTTGTTCATCATTACGTGATGGCGTGCTGCAGACGGCAGTTGATTTAAATTGCCAATTTAAAAAGAGCTCTGCGATTCTATTTTCCTTGGTAAACTTTACAGTTTTAATTTTTTGGAAAAAATCCATTTTTGACCATCCAACTCTTGCCTCAGTTTGGTTTTGGTCATCGAACTCCAAAACCGGGTATCTTTAGCCATTCAACTATCAAAACCGTTCAAATTTGGCCATCGAGCTGTTTTGATGGGTGGTTTCAATTTTTTTAATTTACAATTTAGTCCTTAGATCTTAAAATGATTATTACTTTTTGCTCGTACCTCTGATTTAGGTGGTTCTTGCGGTCACACATTCATAACGGTGAGCTTTATATTTTAAAATGTTATTTATACTATTTTATCACTATTTGTTATATTATTCTTATGTTGTTGTGTATAAACAATAATATAAGAAAAACAAAACAAACAATTACAAAATAATATGAACAACATTTTAAAAGATGAAGCCCATCGTTACGAATGCATGACCACTAGAATCACTTAAATCAGAGATACAAGAAAAAATAGTGATCATTTTAAGATTCAAGGACTAAAAATAGTAATCATTTTAAGATCCAAGGACAAAATAGTCCTTGGATCTTAAAATGATTATTATTTTTTCTCGTATCTCGGATTTAAGTGATTCTTGTAGTCATACGTTCGTAACGATGAGCTTTATCTTTTAAAATCATGGACATATTATTTCGTAATGTTTGTTTACTTTTCTTATATTGTTGTTTATACACAACAACATAAGAATAATATAAGAAATAGTGATAAAATAGTATAAATAACATTTAAAAGATAAGCTCACCATTATGAATGCGTGACCGTAAGAATCACCTAAATCAGAGGTACGAGCAAAAAGTAATAATCATTTTAAGATCTAAGGACTAACTTGTAAATTAAAAAAATTGAAACCATCTATCAAAACAGCCCGATGGCCAAATTTGAACGGTTTTGATAGTTGGATGGCTAAAGATACCCGGTTTTGGAGTTCAACGGCCAAAACCAAACTGAGGCAAGAGTTAGATGGTCAAAAATAGACTTTTTCCTAATTTTTTTACCGTGTATTATCAAAGGACATGAAAATTCAGTCAAGCATAAATTATATTCCCGGAATAGTCCACTCCTTCAGAAAAATAAATAAAGCTATTACAATACACAGATTGATTTTTTTTTGTTGGGGTGGGGTGGGGTGGGGGGGGGCGCGGCTAGGAAACCTCACTTGTACATGTGCAGATACCCCAAAAAAACATACAACAGGCCAGCGTCACATGTGCATCATACTAATACAAATCTGTACATCAAGCTAACAAATCTGTACATCAAGCTAGTATAAACAATTGGCTATTAGCCTATTAATTATCTTCCAAAAAAAAAAGCTATTAATGCACAGGTAGTATCTCTACCTGACATCCTGACTGATACAACAACATACAATTCACAATCTGTACAGTTGCTAATTAGGACTCAGCAGCTTGGTGCAACTTGAAACTGCATTATGCCGGCCCTGCGTGCTCACTACCAGTCCTTGCCCTGACAGTTTGGTTCCTGACCTTGCTCAGGGAAAGATAGCTGAGCCACTGCCTCCATCGTCCAGCCAGGTGTTGCAACCGCGGCCATTTGATAGGGTTGAGGAAGGTGATGTGGTCCAAAGTTCGGTTGAGCTGAGGTTGATGCCCCTGAGGTGCCCTGAAGCATGTCCATGCTCACCAACTGTAAGAACAAGAATGCTCAGCTGTGATCTAACTAATAGTCTATTGGAAATCTAGTTTTATGCAGTTTCTTTCCGTATGCAAGATTTCTAGGCGAGATGTCATGATTTGCATCACCTCAGATAGGTCATGAGAGTCCGCCGGACCTTGGGGTTTTTCTTGCCATTCAGGCCTGATAGAGGGCAAACTTATTTGCTGCTGAATATGTGGTGGAATTCCTTGACCTGTAAAGTTTCAAATCCATGTATTATCAGAATAACTGTGCAAAGTTTGAAAATCATTGTATTAGAAGACATAATGCAGAGAACATGAGTACATTTATAATTTTCTTTTAAAAGTTAAGCACCTTGACAGTCATATGTGTTTAGAGGACCAGTGTTTATGGGACCATAGTTTGCATGAGGGTGAATTGATGGCTGCCTAACACTGGGGGGGCAAATTCTGGCTTCCACAGTTCCTTGAAATTGAAACAGAAATTCCAGTATCAGGCATTTAAGAACAGTGACAAACTCAAAAGGCGTTGAGAATTCAGGAACTGGTACCGTGGTGAGCTTGAGAGGCCTCAAGGTTCTCGGCAAGAGAATTTGGCTTCCCTGTTACAACAGACGGCACAGTGCTGCCTGGAGAAATTTGCTCTGGAGCATTGCCTTTCATTACATAATCGGATGGAATGTGCTCCAATATGATGTATGCATTCTCTTTCAACTTATTCACTAAAGCCTGGATACAGAGCATCAGATGTGCTGTGCTTATCATCAATAGTTCAAATTTTTAAACCCATACTGAGACAGTCGTGAAATTAGTATATGATGTTGCTGATGTGTACCTTCTGAGACATGTCAAATTTTTCAAAGGCGATGTAATCACCATAAAATCTTGCTCCAACCAGATCATGCACACAGTTAAAGAAGAGCACCACATTCCCATCTTCAGCCAGATATGTTTTGAGCTCACGCCTGTCTTCGAGAATGCGTGTCCTAGCATGCCCCGTCATCTTTAACCAAGACTTGCCCTTCTTTTTCATCTGGAGGATCTGGACATAAAGAAATCAAGACAAGATCACATAAACCAAGCAAAAAGATGGAAAATAAGGAATGTAGAGATAATATACATGTTCTTTACATTATAAAGTTCATCTGAATCTTTGTTCAAGGCCTTCAAGAACCCCTCCACGGTGCAGATATTTGCCTCTTGAAGTCTTTTGTGGTAAGCTCCATCTCTGGCAATCTCCTCTAAGCGGTACACATGATCATATAATCTTGGAGGGTAACTCTTCTCGTTTGCTGCAACGCGATGCAACTTTCATGGATTAGACTTGATCATACAAAATTCAATAACAGCAAAAATCTGACAAAAACTCATACGTTCGTTTCTGCCAACCATAACTGTCACAGGCTCCATGATGGCTTCCCGAATCCGACCATGAATATACTTGCTCTTGCTAACTCGTGCTCCCACGATAAACTTCTCCCTATTTGACCCTTCCTTGAAACGGATCTTCTTAAGTTCTACCTCTCCATTATTCAACCACGCAGTCCCCAGGACAAGTGCTTTCTCATTTTGATCTTGCACGATGTGCTTGTCAAACTCCTCTTCAGTCCAGTTGTCCCGGCATTTGTCATAGAAGTTGCCACGGAGAACCAAGATCTCAATTTTCGCTTTGGAAAGTGGACCGGTTGTGATCATCTTATCACCTTCAAAGACTGCAACTTTGATAGCGGCATTGTTGTCATCTGTTATGTACTTATCCGTGTAAACACGCTGCCTCAAAGTGTTCATGAAACACAGTCGAGTGTTTGTGTTTGATTCATTGGCAGGGACATGCTCATGATTTGCCTCTAGTCTGAAATACAAGGCATGAACAAAATTATGATAAGCCATATCACAGTGATGTATTCACCAGGAATTTTCTAAACTTGGCATGTATATGGACGTTGCAAACTACTATTTTCTAGTTGAAGCTGAGCAGATGGGAAGTACTGTATGGAAATGGGAACTTGACAAGAAGCAAAAACAGCACAGTACACTTTTCAGGTTGAGATAAAATTGTGGGTTCCTTACCTTGTCTGTTGATCAGCGTGGCGAGTGGAGCACAGACGTGAAATTTGTGTCTGTAAGTTTTATAGAATAGTTTTACCATGAACTCATATGAACTGGATTTCCTAGGAAAGAAATAGTACGTATGGAAGCTATTCTGGGGAAGATGATCTAACCACTTCATGGCGAAGACCCTCAAGCTGCCCCTGAAAACTGTCCAGCTTGCTGTGACCAAATAAAACGAGATAGGAGATAAGGTAAACTTAGTTGACTTTCAAAAACAGTGCAAACAAATGTGCTTTGATGACGAAACAAGATTTGCATTGAGCACATCACTTTAAAAGAGAAAGACCATTTTCTCAGATAGCAGTTGCATTAAACAATGACAGAAACTGCAAATCTTTCTTTTTAGCGAAAGAAACAGTTGCACATTCATCCAATGAATAGTGATACTCCATAAGGAAAAAAAGTATAAATGAGAGATAGGAAATACTATGGCCTAATTGAAACACATATAAAAATAATTGAACCAGTTCTCAGTTGATTGTATCACAAAGTCCACTTCAAGAAATTTGGAAAATCAAAAACCAAAATTTATGGCTCTCATGGCTCCCCTATCCTAGAAATCCAAGATGTGTATTTTGGGCAGTGTTGATAAGGACATACACAAAATTTTGCGCTCTCAAAAAATCCAACACTCAACATTTGCACACACCATAGTACTACTAATCTAAGAGATTTTTTTGGGGGAACTTACTAATCTAAGAGAAAAGCATGATAATCTTGCATCAGGAGAAAAAGAACCCGTATAGTTGAGTCACTTACAGCAAGATAAGATAAACCTTACCTAGAAATCATTCCATGATACTTGTGAAAGGCACGATCGACATATCTCTGAAGCTGTGAAATCACAGGACCAATCAAATGAGAGGTCAGAAATGTTAGAAAGAGATCGACATATCTATGAAGCTGTGAAATCACATATCCAATCAAATGAGAGGGCACAAAAATGTTAGAAAGGGATCGACATATCTCTGAAGCTGTGAAATCACAGGACCAATCAAATGGGAGGGCACAGAAATGTTAGAAAGAGAACATGTGCCGAGGAAAACACATCTAGCAAAAAGGGGGAAAGAATAAAGACAGCATCTTTGGTGGCATGCCTTTATACATTTTGGGATGGGTTTGTGATGTTTGGCTAAAGCAAGACGCTTTCTTTTTGGTCCAATAAAGCAACTTTTCAAACTCTACAGTCGTACATATGCTCTTCCACAAAAGGAGATCAGTTTGTCAGTTTGAGGCAAACTAATTGTTACTCCCAATTTGGGCATAGGTCAATTACTTATTAGATTTGTAAATCAAACAAGAAATACCAGAAAACTCTTGAATCGATGGACCGGGTGACGAGATGAACTAACCATGCCGCCGAGTTGGGAGATGCTGGCCGTCACTGTGGTCCTTGCGCTCCTGCACGCACGCACATTTCGTCAAGTTCATGAGACGCGCCAAAGCGATCCAAGAACCAAGAAACTAACTAGCAGAGGAAACCAAATCGATCGGCCGGTTCGAGGTGGGGGTTGGAGTGGGAGCACTCACGCTCGCACCAGGAAGAGAACCACGAGCAGGGTCTGCCGCAGCCTCCGGCTCGTCGGCGATGCCGCTCCGCCGCCGCCGCCAACAACCCCGGCCGGCGGCACATCTAGCTTCATGCGCTTTGCCGGCGGCTGCTTAGCCATTCCCCTCTCCCTCTCCATCTCCCTCCTCCTCTCTCTCTCCAACTCCCTCTCTTGATTCCTTGGGAAGCGGGTCCTGCCGCGAACTACGCAAGCGTCAAGCCGTGGACCTTGGTTATATAGAAGACGGGAGCCACTCGGCTCACTGCCGCCGGGGCGGGTCAGGTGGGCGGCGAGAGGGCATCGAGAGGGCCGATCCGAGTCGGGCACGCGTCAGCCAAAAGCGCGTGGCCGCATCTCCGGCCAAGCGAGAAGTCATCGGCGGAATCGCGCGCATTTGTGCTTGACTCTCTCGCTCGCTCGGAGTGCAGGGGAGAGCGGCATGAGGGAGAGCTAGAACAAAAAATCGGACCGGAGATCGAACCGGTCAGGCTACTGGTCCAACCAGTGGTTCATTATTTATTAGTAAAATATTTATTTCTTAAGATTTTTATGAGAAATATATATGTTTTCTTACCTAAACATCAAACTAATCACTGGTTCACTGGTTTGATAAAAAACCACCGGTTCAGCCGGTTAGTGGTTCAACACAAAACCGGCCGGTTCGACATAAAACCGGCCGGTTCAACCGGTTCGCACCGGTTCAATTGCATGGCCGGTCTTTTAACTGAACCGAGCCAGTTGGTCACCGGTTCACGGTTTTTCCGGTCGAACCACTGGTCCGGTCCGGTTTTTTGTTCTAGGGGGAGAGAGCAAGAAGATGCTGTCGGAATCCTTTGCCTTTCTTGGCCGTCAACGGATAGGACGAAGAGAATCTTTGCCTCTGTTGACATTTTGGGATATATCCACATGCTGAAGCATATTGATTCCATGTTTCGAGTTTGATTTCTTGTTTTCAGAAATTCGAGTTTGCGGTTGCTCTGCCAGAGCGTATTTAATGTCTTGAAATAATGTCAATACAAATGTGTTAGTGTTACACCCTAATTCGCTACTGTTAACTTTTTCTCGTAACATTTGACCGTTCGTCTCATTTAAAAGTTTATTACAAATTTATAAAAGATAAGTCACGCTTAAATATTTTGAACTCGAGTAAACTTCTGTTGTCCTTACAACATTCAAAAGTTATTAATGGTAAAGTAAATTATAAACAAACAAATAATACTCGGTCGTGATAAAAATCAACCGTGTTAAATGTTTTAATAGATATAATATATTATTAGGTACTTACCGTTTATTGCATTTTCCTTGTAAAAACATCATTATACTGTGTTTTGAAATGTTTTATGTTTCTTACCCAGCAATCACTTAGGATGTATCTTCTAACAAATTTACGATAAAAAGTTATTTGTTTCTATGGTTTCAGAGAATTGATCAGTGTGGCCTTAGTAGCATCCCAGGTCTTGCGTTCAAATCCCCGTGGAAAGCGAATTTTAAGTTGGGTAAAAGAAAAGTCACTCGCAGGTTCCTTTGGTCGGCGCAACCGACATGTGATGGGGCGTCTCTCATGTAAGGGGCTGGTCGTGTTGCTTGAGCCTTAAAGCATGAATAAAATCCCCGAACCAAACCATAGGGGGTGGCATAGACAACCAGCTTTTGTGACTTTTTGACCGGACTCTAATTAAGCTCTTATTAGTGAAATACCGTGGGAAGGTTTTCCCCTACCAACCGAGTTTTTTAGAGTTTCTTGATCAAACTCTTCCTTAAATTAAGGCTTCCTCTTATTGAGGTCATATTTCTTTTTTATACTTAGGTAGTATTTACAGAAGCAAAATCTCCTGCTCTATATGTTTCAAAATGTAGGTCGTTTTAGCTTTTCTGAGTTGATAGTTTTTGCTATGCACCTAAATATAATATATGTCTAAAAGCTATAAATCTAGAATATCCAAAATGATCAACATTTTGGAACGAAGGAAGTACCTTCCAATGTTGTCTATAAAAGATGTGAGAAATATAGTATTTGAAAAAGTTTATTTCACTAACAATTTCTCAAATCATAAGTCTATTTTCACATGTATAAAAATATACAACTTAATTCACGTTTTTGTTCACGCTAAATTGGATTACAGCTCCAAATGATAAATATGTGATAAAGCAATGGTCACAATCGAACTCTTAAGACCGAGTTAAATGATAACTAGTCCTTCCATTATTGGAGTAGCCTCTATACAGAGAGCCCATCACTCTCTGAGAGATAGAGAGCCATTGCATTCAAGAAAGTTCTACAAATACAGATACAGCTGTCATACTGACAGTTATATTATTTGTCATTTTATATTCACGCGCAAATTATCAGGCCACTACGTTAAGCATATACTATCTTCATTCTAAATTATAGAACCTGTGTCCCACAAAGAGTGTTCATTTAGCCTCTAAAACTTGTCTCACAAAGACCGTTTATATAACTTTCAGACCATCCATAAATGCTCTCATAATACCTAAATGGCCTAGTTAGCGAATCAATTATTTACTCTCACCATGGATGCCCGAGCTAGACTCGCTAAACAAGTAAGGTTAATAGTTTCTACATTAACTCGGTAATCCATCCAACATCTCGAGATTAAGAAGAGTTAACAGGAGTAGTTTGAACTTTTAGCATTGCTATTATCATGTCTAAAATTTTCTAAATGAACAGTTTTTTTTAGGATGGAGGGAGTAATCCGTTCGACTTTTTTTTACCTAAAGTTTGACCACTTGTCTTGTTCAAAACAGTGTGCAAAATATCAAATTTTTTGTTGTGATTTGCTTTATTAATAAAAGTTCTATAGGAATGACTTTAATTTGACTATGTTTGTATAATTTTTTTAATAAGACGAGCGGTCAAACTTGGGCCCGAGGACTATATTTTTTAGATTCTTGTTTTTTCTTCGAGCGATAAAATAAATTATTTTCCGAAATCCTTGTTTTTATCATGTTCTTATTTTATTATTTGACCTGTATAATAAAGGACAACTAAATTATAATGCCGCAAGCAACCTGGCTCGAGAATATCGTCGTCCTATATATTTATGCACACCATATATAATCATAACGCGTCGAATCATGATCCGCACGTTTACTCTTTCTGTTCATATGTTTAAGGTCCTCATCTCTTCATCCTTTCTCTTTGTAGTAAATCTTAATATATTTGTAATTTATAAGTCTTTTTTTAATTAGTCTAATAAATCGATCGCATTCTGTGTCCACCACTAGATTTGTAGCTTGCGTGGATGCTGCTCTGATGTATTAGATGAAAAATTAACTTATGCCTTAAGTGAAAGAAATTAATAATGGACATCTTATAAATTGAACATGTGAATCATGAGATTGCTACAAAATGGCACTAGCAAGTAGCAACAGCACCTTGCTCTATCTATATGACTCTGGTTACTCCCCCAAATGTAAGACAAATATTTGGACTGGACGAAAAATTGGAGAGGGAGAGAGATCGAGCAAAGGATCGGAAAAGTTTGTCGTCCATCCCATGTATATATACCAAGTACACAGGTAAGAGCTTGAGGATCGTTCAATACGGCAGCTAATAAAATAAGGTGCTTCATCAGAAACTGCATGCATCATTGGGAGGAAATTCGGCTGAACTTTCACATTTTCTTCAGGAAAAAAAAGAAAGTACAAAGTACTTCGTAGCTGTTACCATTACCAGCAGTTAACTATGTGGATGGTGTCTGCGCGCAGAGATACATGACAAATGAGATCGAGGTCCAAGCAATGATCTTTAAAAATAAACTCTCTCTTCGTATTCAGACAAGTTGCTAGGATAACAGCCTGAAAATACAGTGAAGATAGCATGCTTCTTCTTGGTATTGTCCACACATCTTCTGATATTTTTCCTCCCTTAGTTTAACTTACTTTTTCCTTCCTTGTATCCTCTCCTATATATGACGAGTTGAACAAATTTATTTTATACCATTTGCGCGTTCGTGGTTCGCCAGAGCTAGTAAGGGATAGACGACTAACGCGTTGTGTGCTGTAAGAGACAGAACCAGAGCAGATCGACCCCAAGGTCTTTGTCGTCGGAGCCGCTTCACCTTCATCAGTCCTTACGCGTCGAGAGATCACAAAGCAGGATAATAAGAAAATTCTCTACGCGCTCATGGCTTTACCGCCGTTGATCTCCTCCTCCTCGTTGTCGTCGCCACGGTCGCGTCCGCTTCGTTTTTGCTACAGCAGAAAGCAAGGTGAAAGTTAACCGCTTTTTTTTCATTTTTTTGTGTGTGTATTATTTTGTGCCACGGAAATCGTCTGTTTGTCGTGTGCCCACGTGTTTGCCGTGTGCCACATCACGGGCCTGTTTGCCGTGTGCCTGGCCACGTGGCACACGACAAACACGTGGCACACGGCGGCTCGCCACAGGCACACGGCAAACAAGCCGGCACACGCAAAGAGGTCTGTTTGCCGTGTGTCTGGCCACGTGGCGCACGCCAAACACGTAGCGCATGACAAAGAGACCTGTTTGCCGTGTGCCTCACGGCATGCACACGGCAAACAGGCCGCCCCAAAAGGCCGTTGCCTCGGCCGTTAGTTTTGCCGTGAGCCACGTGCCGGCACACGGCAAACACGACCTGTTTGCCGTGTCTCCGGGCCACATGGCACAAGGCAAATAGGCGGCGCACGGCAAAGAGGCCTGTTTGTCGTGTGCCGGCAGGCAGGCACACGGCAAACAGGATGCAAAAAATTTGAATTTTGCATCCAAACTTTCTTTGCTAACTTTTTTATCGATATATTATTCTATGTTAGTTTTGTGCATGTTTTCCGGTCTGTTTGCTATATTTAATCATTTTATTTCATTATTTTTAATTTTGCTGATAAGGCAAATTTGAACTATAATTGTTTCGAATAATGTACTGTAATGTTTGGAAAAATGTTACTCGGATTCATAAGACTAATATGATGCCATGTGAATTAGATGGAATCAAATTTTGAATATATAGCTCGCTTACCGTGTGCCCGAATTTGGGCTCGGTTCGTTTAAAAATTCTATAAAATGCAAAAAAAGTTCAAAAATTATAAATTTTGGCGTGATGTCATGTTTTCATACGTAGAGGCTATGGTAAAAGATGGAGAAGGTTTTGAGCAAGTTGACGCATTGCCTCTTTACGAACCGAAGCTTCTCAGGAGAAGATCCTAAGAGTTGTGAAAGAGATGTTGTGATTTGAAGCAACGTGACAATTGAAATTAAGTTTTACAACAAAACTCATTTTGTATAGTCTACATACACCTTAGACAGGTTCATGCCCAAATTTGGTTATTTTTTGAATCTGTTTGATATTTTTTAATTTTTTTGTTTAGGAAGAAAAATGTTTGCCGTGTGCTTTGCCCAGAGGCACACGACATAGGCTGTTTGCCTTGTGTGTCCAGATCCAGGACACATGGCAAAAAGTTTTAAAATTTCAAAAATTTAAAAAAATCTTTGCCGTGTGCCTAGATCCAGGGCACACGGCAAAGACCCTACACTTAGCCGTTTCGGGCCACACACTGCGCACACACACTCACACACACGCCGCTGCGCCGTGTCGCCGCCGTGCCGCCGCCTCCTCCGGCCGCGCCTCCCTCGTCCGCCACCGCTCCCCCACGCACAGCGCCTCCCCTGGCCGCCGCCGGCCGCGCCTCCCCCACCCGCACGCGCTACGCCTCCCCAGCCGTGCGCCCGGGCCCCCGCCGCCGAGTGAGGCTGCGCCTCCGGCCCCCCGCCGCCGGGGTAGGCCACGGCGGCGGCCGTCGGGGGAGGCCGCGCCGCCCGCGCCTGGCCAGCCACCTCCACCACGGCCTCACCGGCCGGGCAACTTATCGGGCGGTGAGTATGCAATTTTTTAGTTTTTTATTTAGTTGCTTAGTTATAATTAGTTGTTGAATTTAAATTTTTACTTTGGTTAGCATATACTTAGATGTTCAATTAGTTTATTAATTTTCAAGTATTTGGCTTGCTATTCACACTATTATCTTTTAGGAATCGTCGCTTGTCCTCGCCACTCTTCCACCGCCAACACGGAAGCCACCGTCCACACAAGTCCATCTCCGCCTCGCCGCCGTTGAGCCTCTAGGTGAGCCTTGTGGCTTCGATGGTTAAGGCCTTGTGTCCGGCCATCTGAGCCGTGAGCTTAAACATCTGTGTAGCCCGACCTTCGTGTCGTGGTTTTTGTTGCAGGTTTTGGAAACCCTCACCGTATAGGGGAGGTGCTGGCGAAATTTTGAATTTGCTATAACCATTTAGTGAATTTTACAGGAATCCGCTTCCACCTATTCGATGAGGAGCCGGAGCTGTAACCGGAGTCGGAGCCGGTGCGGTAGCGGGAGCGGGAGCCGTAGCTGGAGCTGAAGCCGGACCGCGAGTCTACACCACGACGGCCACGCCTACACCGCCGACCCACCGTAAGCATCGCAATCACGCTCGCGTTACATGCATGTTCGTAGATCACGTAACCCAGTTAGGCGTCTCCCGTTCGAAAAAGATACGGTTGGAAATATGCAGAACTTTGCATATCTACGACCGTATCTGTTTCGAATTGTCCACGTTATTTGGACAGCCCGAGGATGCGTAGCTAGAGTAGGTTTCCATGGTCTACTCCGATCTGGGACAGGATTTCGGCAGCACCTCTCCGGTGTTCTCCGGATACACAATCTCCCTCTAGGACGTGTATTTGGAGAACAGCGGGGAGGTGCTACCGAAATTCTGTCCCAGATCGGAGTAGACTATGGAAACTTACCCTAGCTACGCATCCTCGGGTGGGATTAGGACCTATCTTCACCTATTAGAGAGTATAGACATCGTGTAGGACCCACACTATGTACATGTAAAAGAATTTCATTTTCATTTGCCGATGTCATAGAGGATGAATGACCGTACCTGGATGCTCACGGGTTGGAAACCTGGGGGTGATGTGACTGTGGATTGGGTTCGGAGGACCGAGGCTTTTATGGATGAAGTATTTGCAAAGGTTAAAGGAAGAAACAAGACCACTTGGTGTCCTTGCAATAAATGTGGAAACACGCGTAGAAAAACAAAGGAAGAAACTGACAAGACATGTTTTCAAACACGGATTTACGAGAGACCAAACCCGGTGGACCTACTATGTTGAAGGCAATATCGTAGAAGAGACGAGGCCGTGAGACAACGCATTGAAGAACTTGATTCTGATGCTGGTGGTCGATATGTGGTACGTGACGAACCTGTGTGCCATCATACAGTGGTGGGCTAACTTTGCGCCTAGATGCGAGAGGCGGAGCGTGCCGAAAGTGGAGGCGAGAAGAATGATGCCGACAAAGGAACAATTTCTACAGGTAAATGTTCAACATTTAATTCTCTTGATTAATTACACACAATTTTATTTTATATGTCATACTTGATGGCGTGCAGGTGCCTCCGTGGTGGCTAGCTAACAATGATCGGTGCTGGGCTATGGTGGTGGACAAGTCGTTCACTGGAGGGTTTTACGGAGAAGAGTCAGGGTGGTCGAGTGCGGCGAGGGATGATGCCAGGATCATCACACCGCCAAGGCAACCGCAACCTCAAGGGGTATAGGAAAAAATGGGTACGTGTATTCATTTATTTATTCCAACGCTAAATTCTGCAGAATTTCTAATAAATTTGCCTTTTTCCGCAGTCGGAGGCACTTGGCCAAGACATCAGCATCCTCGGGGCCTATGCTTGCTCAAAAAAGGGGAAGGCGACCTCCAATGTCACGTACAACCCGGATGACCCCCCTCGGCATACAACAACTCCTCTGTCCACACTGCCTGAGTGACTACGCCGAGATGGCAAAAGCGGTGAGGGGGCCGGATTTCGATCCACACACGGAGCCCTTGATGGAGAGGTCGTCATGAGAATGGGAGGAGGCAAGAAGCATGTGTGGTACGTTATTACTGATAGCGCAATCGACACGGCTAGTACTCCCACTCTCTCGCAGCTTCGTGCTCGGCAAACCGACTCCACACCCCCTATACGCCAGCGGCAAAGCGCTGTACAGATACAGATGGAGCAATTCAAGGTTATTTCAGTTGCACTCGTAGTTCATTGAGTTTTACACACGTTAGCTTTGTATTCTAACCCATGCATCCCAGATGGAGGCATCGTTCCAGGCGCAGGTCCAGGCGACGGTCCAGGAGCAGTTGCGGGCCCAGACAGAAAGGATTGAGCAGGAGAATGCAAGGAGATGGGAGGCCTAATGCTCAAGTACATGCAGTCCTTGGGCTTTCCGCAGCCACCGATGTCACCGTTCGGTCCACCACCTGGAGCTGGTGCCGGTACTCCGACTCCTGTGAGTGACTTAATAGCCGTGTACTTTCATTTGTTATAGTGACTTAGCACTTTCCACTACTAGGATAGAAAGTACAAGGACTGAGTATACAAACTACAATGACTTAGTAAAATCACTTAGCTTAACACATTCAATATCTTCAACTTTGGATAGAATCAATCGGCGACATCCAATGAAGGGCCAATCAATTCAGATCTGTCACCTCGTGGAGTCAATGGCCGTCTCCGCAGGGGATGCAGGCTCGCTCGTGGCAGGGGCCGCCGACTCAGCCGTGGTAGGGGGCGCCGCCTCAGTGGGCGCCGCCTCAGTCGTTGTCGTCTCAGTTTCCGCCGTCGTCGTCGTAGATGCCGCCCTAGGCTTGGGCTACGCAGCAGATGCATCCGCCTCAGCCGCCACCGGCGGACGAGTGAGTGGTATGTATCATGGTTTCTATGTATTGACTTTGTATTAACTTGGTTCTGAACTATGGACTCGTATGGACTCTATATGCACTTGTTTATGGACTTTGGACTCATATCGACTCGTATGAACTGTATATGAACTTGTTTATGGACTTTGTATGAATTTCTGTGGCCGTGTATGGCTTATGGTGTTTGTGAGCTGGTGAAGCGATATATGAATGTCTATGATGCATATAAACTGCATGCGATGTTAATTGTGATGCATATGAACTGTATGTGATTGATTTGCTGTTTGGAGGGCATTTAAAAGCAAAAATAGCAAAAATTTGGGCGGGGAAGGCTGTTTGCCGTGTGCAAAGTCCTGGCACATGACAAACTATGGGTGTTTGCTGTGTGCCTGAACTTTGCACACGGCAAACACCCATAGTTTGCCATGTGCAAAGCACATGGCACAGGACAAACTATGGGTGTTTGCCGTGCGCATTTCACGTGGCACATGGCAAACACCCATAGTTTGCCGGGTGTTTGCCGTGTGCCCTCCCACGTGGCACACGGCAAACTGTGGTTGTTTGCCGTGTGCCTCCCACAAGGCACACGGCAAACAGCCGCTCCCGGCCGGCCGCCGTCAGTTACCTTTTTTTGCCGTGCGGGACCCATGGCACACAACAAACCAGCGTGGCACACGACAAAGATATTTGCCGTGTGCCCGTGGTACGGCACACGGCAAAGTTTGCTTTGCCGTCGTAGGGTTTGCCGTGTGCCATTTTGCACACGGCAAAGCCGAAAGCACACGGCCATGGCTTTTGCCGTGTGCCCCTGACACACGGCAAACAAGCCGCCTCCCGTAGTGAACTGCTGGCGGCGACACTGCTCTTCCAAAACACAACGACGGGAGAGAAAAAAAAGAAAAAGAAAAGAGGCACGAGCAAGTTAAAGAGAGCTCGGCAGGAACATACCATCGTCCATGGCATGCATATATACCGAATAATGGTGCTTGAGAAGTTGCACGGAGCTCGAGAGGAAATGCGACGCGAACTTCTTGTTTGCTTTGGAAAAGTAGTAGTTGTTTGAGCATTGCCACCAGCAAAATTAACTAACTACTCCATAGCGTGTGTAGAGATACAAACTTCTTCGTGTTCAGAGAAGTTGCTAGGATGACAGTCCGAAAATACAGCGAAATCCTTGTGCCTTTCTTTATTATTTCAGAAAAAAAGTCGGTGCCTTTTTCCTGGTTCCCTACACCTCTTCTGATACTTTTCATCCATTTGTTTCCTTCCTTCTCGAGACTCTTTGATACAATGATCTTCGCGCGTCGTCGCGACATCGCAGGTAAAGGAGGATCGCTACGCGTTCATGGCTCACTGCCCTTGACTATTCTCTCGGAGATGGAGTCGTCGTGGTCGCTTTCTTTTGCAGTTTTGCTACATTTTTAACTGTCGACGCGCGAGTGGAGAAGATCGTGTATACATACAAATGCAATGTGGCCGTATATATATGTGTTGTTGTATGGGTTGTCCTCGATCTCTATCTCAATAAGGCTGTGGGTTCTGTGATGGAGAGAGTAATAAGCTTGCACATACGCCAAGTCTCATGTTACCTACTTCCCTCCTCTCACATGCATGTTTATGCCCAGTATATGGTCGTACATGAACAGAATAATATTATGGCAGTGCAGAGTGCAACAAAAACTGTTTCGTGCACTCAGCCACCGTGTGCTCCGCCTGGAGATGCTAAACTGCTCCACATGTCTCCTTTTGCCCTTTTGCCATGCGTGCATCTCAAGCGCAAATAAAGGCAAGCAATGTCAATTGTCACGAACTCTCAATCAGCGGGCTTATCTCAATAAGGCATTTCTGTTTAACTGACGTTCTGGTGTACTACATATATAGCAAAACAGAAAAGAAAAGAAAAGAAAAGAAAAAAAAATAAATGCATCTGAAAGATACTAGTGCCATATGTACTTTGGTCCTCTTGTCCATTTAATTTCCAGGGAACCACATTGTTGGGCTGGCTACTTGATAATCACAGCACAGGTCGCTCGACTTGGCAAGTTGTATAAACAGCCACAATTCGCGAACGAGCCTGCGACCGGTTGGTCTGCAGCGCTGGGCGGAAGACGCTCGGTGGGAGCGCCCCCCCCCCCCCCCCAGCGTTCGAGCGCGTGCGCTCGCACGCCGGTGTCGCACTGGTCGATTTGTTCGGTCGTTTGGTTGCTGCCAGCTGGCCTGGATGCGATTCACGCTGGAGCGATGTTTCCGGGGGCTGGTTAAAAAAAATCCCCTCACCGGCTTGTTGGGGTTCGAGGATATTTCTAGATCAGGGAGGGAGTGATTTCTTCCGCTTAATGAAAAACCGTAGGGCTCTTCACCCCATTCGGGTCTAGTTTTTTTTTAATAAACAACCACAATTCTTAGACGGGCAAGAAATGGTATTGTTCTTCCTCCTGCTCCCCATCTTCAACAAGAAAACAACCAGAAGAAGTGGCTACCGCGTGTGCGAATACCAAGAAACAAGAATTTACTGCCAACGGATCAAGTTACATAGGTTCATATTTTCAGGCGTGCATTATATTAGCCATGATCGTCGAGTTTGCATAGCGTGCAAATTAAAGTGCAGGCTTTGGTGGTGGACTGCATGCATGCAAGTTCTAATCAACAATATATTTAATGATATAGAGGGAGGAATCATCGGTTCATGGCAAAGTCACTCTCCGGACAGTAGTGAGGCCGCATGCATTGCATTTGGTATTTCAAATTGTTTGCTGCAGATTTGAAAGTTCCTTGGAGCGAGTAATCGATCGGCCCTGCACCTACCCATTATCGATCTCGGAACAGCATGATAAGGCCTTAGTTTGGATAGAGGCTGTTTTGGAGGAGATTATTAGATCTAAAATGAACTAATGCCCCCTCCAATTTCCACCTCATCCAAGTACCAACAGCTAGGTATAAGAGCAGGAGTTTGGATGATGGGGATATGGTCATTTTTTCCTCAAGTGTTTCATCCGGTATAGTACAGATATGTACCACGCGGCCGGCCATGTACGAACCTTCCAAAATTTGGCCTCCTCGAGTACGTCGAGCGCCGCCACGCGCAGTTGGAACATACAGCGTCGATTGCGCGTGTCAATTAAGTCAGTCATCAGCGGACTGTGTACGGACCCTGTGCTGCGCTGCGTATGCTTCGTCACCAATCCAGCACCCAACTGGCTACCGACTTACCGAGTACCGACCATGGAGAGATGGATCCAGGAAAAGCCCGGCAACTTTCCCATGCTCTCGGCCGTCGCCCATATATATATATATATATATATATATGCAGGAGCAAGGTGCACGATACTCCGCGGCTGAGCTCCACAGTCAACACACACCCAAGCGACGGACGCAGCGCAAGAACAAGCCATGCCGCCCAAGCGGCGACGGGAGGGCGGCGGCGACAGCGAAGGAGAGGGCTCAACGCCGCCGAAGTCGCTCAAGAGGCGGCCGTTGGACCCGTGAGTAGCCTTTTAATTAATGCCTTCCTCTCCATCGGCCAGCCTATTTGTTTGAGCTTTTCGACACTTCTTAGCGTGAAAAAGTAGAAGCTCAAACAAAAAGCAAACTTCTCGTGCAGCTTCGGGAAGTCAAGAAGCTTAAAAAAAAAACTGAGCTCATATCAAAAGCTCAGTTTTTTATGCTTTTGGAAGCTTTCTCTGAGCCAAGAAAGCTAGAATTATTTTCAAAAACTATTGTTAGCTTTTTACAACTAAAAAGACAGCAGCAACTTTTTCAGACAAACTCAAAAACTGCATCTCAAACAAACAAGCGGCCCTTAGTCATGCGTCGCGATCGCCGATCGCCTTGTTGGAACTTACTAGTTTCCAAGTAATGCGACCGTCAGAGGTACAGGAAGGGCAGCACAACCCTCTGGTAGAGTTCAAAGTTCAAACAGTCGCGCACCGATTGAAACCAAGCTTAATTCCAGGCACCTCAAGAGCAGAGCATCTCCTCCCACGTACTGTTCGTTCCCTGCTCTCTGTGTTTTGGTGCGATCGGCTTGTTGGTTGCTTACATAATCTGTTGGTGTTTCATATATCTTTCTTACAAATTAAACCACCTCGTCTCATTCTTTTAACAGGTGCAAGCTAATTCTCTTCCCTTTTTCTTTGTACTTATGTGTGCACGTGTGGTAAATCTGCAGCGAGGTTAGGGACGATTGCTCCAGCAACCAACTCCAGGAGATCGCCAGTACCTGTGTGCAAGCGGCCCACATGCTGAATGCTGCCTCTAGACGGGTAATAAGTACAACCTTACTGATTTCTTTTGACTGATAAGGGAAAATAAATACGAACTAGTACTCTAACTTGATCGGTAGCAGATCATTGCTAAGCCAATATTTAGATAGCTACTAGTTGACAAGTACAGCCACCAAAATTTTATCAGGGATCAATCATTACTGTTTTTTTTTTACATTGCAAACAAGCACTCCTGCTTTGTAAATAGAAGAGCGTAGTTTTCTTTTTTAAGAAAAAGTCCATATTACTCCCCTTAGTACTTAAGCAAAGTCTAAATAACCCCTTAAAGTATGTTTTGGTTTAATTTATCCCCTAAACTATGCATCTGGTCCAACTTACCCCTTAATACAATTTGTCTTTTTTGTTTCTCCATGTATAAGTAGAATTTTGAGTTCAAATTTTGCGAGATGATAATAGACATCATAACACATATTAAAATAATATGTCATGAAATTTTCATCATTATTTTCATATGGTAGGATATTTGATAATAAATTAATCATTGAGACACAAAATTATATGAAAAATAATGACAAAAAAATTATAATATATTTTTTGATATACATTGTGATGTCAACTACCATCCTGTAAATTTTGAACTCAAGATTCCACTTATTATTTATGGAGAAACAAAAAAGGCAAATCGTATTAGGGGGTAATTTGAACCAAATGCCATAGTTTAGGGGGTAAATTGAACCAAAGCAAACTTTAGGGGTTATCCGGACTTTGCTTATACTTGAGGGGAGTAATTTAGACTTTTCCTTTTTTTTAACTCACTTAATATTGTAAACAAGAACATCTTGTGTCTGGCATATGCATATCTCTCCACACTTTTTTCACCCCCGTCACTTTTGCCTTCTTATATATCACAGCTAGAAGAGGTGGCGAAAGTACTCACAAGCAACCTGAACCGTGTTCCCGGGTATTATTTTGCGTTTCAAGCTTTTGCAACCTGTTTGGTATCTCTTGCAAACCTAACCCGTGTGTCTTTAATTTTGCATTGTTTGTGCAGAGCAAGAATTGTACAGAACCTGAATCCAACTTACAAGCTCAGCTTTGCGAATAGCTTGAGTGATCAAATCTTTACAAAGAGGGAGATCCGTGCAGCCGATGGGGCTCTAATCAAGATAACAATCGCTGGTGGTGATAGCAATCAACAATCTTCCATCAGTTCTCCTCGCCTTGGTTCCAGCAGAATCAAGATTGTTGTTCTCGATGGCGACTTCAACGCGGATAATCATGAGGTCTGGACATCTGAGGAGTTCTGCAATCATATAGTACGCCCACGTGATAAAGTTGGGGTGGTGCTAACAGGAGATCTGGAATTAAAACTGAAAAATGGTGAGGCATATCTTGAGAATGCTATTTTCGCCGACAACTCTAGGTTCACAAGAAGTGGTAAGTTTAGGCTTGGGGTAAGGCTTATCGATGATCTTGGTGAACGAGTCCAAGAAGGTATAACCAAACCCTTTGTTGTGAAGGATCGGCGTGGAGAAGGTTATTTCATACTCTCTTACCATCATCTTTGTGCTATAAACACTAAACATTTGAGCTAACTAGTTTTCATTTATTTCTTATATTTGTAGAATACAAAAAACGTGAAATTCCAAAGTTAGATGACGAAGTCTGGCGGCTGCAAAAGATTGCAAAGGGTGGTGTCTTCCATGAAGCATTGAAGCGGTGTGGCATTCATACAGTGAAGCACTTCTTGAGGCTGTATTATACGGATGAAAAAGCTCTACGCCATGTAAGACAAGAATTCTGCTTTTGCTATTTTTTCATGATTGGATCTTCATTATTCTCACATGCTACTTTCGTTCTTGTGTCCAGATTCTCAGAAGCGCCCCGCCGTTAGTCTGGACAACTATTGTTGATCACGCTAAGAAGTGTGATCCTGGGAGAGCCCTTTACTCTCACTTGATAGAAGGCAAAGGTATTAGGTTGTACTTCAGTGCTGTTGGCCGGATTGTTGGAGCAACAATAGCTAATCAGTACAATGGTTTTGATGATGTTTATTTGACTCAGAATAAGGTAACTTTTCAATGCTTATTTGTGATGTCTATATTGAAAGTTTCTCGATTGAGATGAGTGCATTCTAATTTATGTTGTTAAACAGCCCATTTCATTTAATAGGAATGCATTAATAAAATGTGTACTGGGAGCTTACAATTTTGTTTTGGTAATTAATTAATGGAGTATGGAATAAGAAAAACCTTTATCTTTGATTTGTTAAAGAATTTATTTGAACCAACAAAAGAAGATACAAAACACATATTAAGCAGCTTAGAAATCTGAACCACCAACTTCTCACTAATGTGAGAATACACCTTTGCAGGCCTTATTGGAACAATGGAGTAAGGATGCATATGAATGTATGATGAGCAACCGTGAACCAGATTATGAAATGTACAATAGTGAACCAAGACCAATTGACTATGGTGCTTTCCAGGGATTGATCACGCCAGGCTCTACATCTACTGAACCTACTGGTAAAGAATGCCAAACTGTATATATTTTTTCATTCTCTCTGTTAATTTTTTACTCCATATTGAACTATGTTGGTGTGACACGAATTTTTTTTTCCAGATAAAATCATTCATGAAACAGATCAACCAGACAGTTCAAACAACAATAATTTTTCTGGCAGTCTCGCCCAGCAGTGGCCAATACTTTCTTCACATGAAAACAATGACGTAACTGTAAGTTATACTTCTAAGTAGCAGTAGTGGCCTGAAATTACAATTCTTATATCTAGAGGATGGATATGGTTCAGAATTTAGAACAAGAACTTGGTTCATCATTAGCATGTCCTATTTTACACATTTTGATATGCATTTGTCGATGGCTCCGTGCCACCTAAGAAGTTGGAAACGAGATAGGCCTGAATTCTTTCACCTGTTGGTACAGACACAAAGTACAGACAAAATGTTCGTCCTAACGAGTACTTTAAGTCTTTTCTAGAGGGAAAATCGCATAGATAAAAATTTTCAGTTACTTTGACAAAAAATTACCTGCTAATTGTCCCACTGGTTGCTTTACGATCATCCTGGTTTCTTTTTTAGAAAGTACCGAAGCATTTCTCCTGAAATAACTGACTTAATCACTATCCCAGGATGAGTCTTATGATGAAACTATGGGTTCACTAGCACTGGATCAAGGAGCTGTAATAATGGATCAGGGCAGCGATCAGATGCCATTAGGAAATGATGGTGCGTACTGATGACACCGAGTTGCATTCTATCAGTTTCTCCGAGTCTTTTTTTTTAAATTGAATAGAAAGCAGTACACTTAATAGCAAACCTTTTGCAGATTCTTCCCTTTTTCAATGGGATCAAGAGCAACGAACGGCTTCTCAGTGTGCATCTCCTACCTCTCAAAGCATTCAATCTGTGCCTTCACATATCTCAATGGAAAACATCTTCAGAGACATCGACATGTCTGAGATTTTCTATAACATGGAGCAGAATCAGCTATGGGAAAACATCTTCGACGACAGCATGGCTCCGTTCTTCTACGCACCCAACGTCAGCAAGATGTCAGCTGACACTGGCTGCAGCATGACGAAGCTAGCCTCCTGCCGTAGATGGCTCAAACTGGCCACGCTTGTGAAGTCCATGGCTATGCTAAGGGCTTGCAGGAGCAAGGCTAGATCCTGAATACAAAGTGGATTTTATTTTTCACTAGCTCATGGAACTAATGAACTTCTGTGGATATAATCACCATGCATTCACATGTTTTTTTTTAGGAAAATCATGCATTGACATATTCTATTGTTGAAAAAAAACGTAACTTGCACACAGTGACATTCATTAATCTAGTTTACCATAAACCGGGTGCTATCTGCTCCAAGTTATCTGAATAAAAAGAAACATGCAAATAGTTATGTTATTGTATATTCATGCTCCAGGCTGAAACTTTTCTTAGCTGGCTTGAAGAAATCAGACAACCTCATAGTAAATAGAAAGTGTTATCATTCATACAGGTATAAAATTATCTTGAGGCGTAATATCAGCAGAAAACAGAGAGAGAGAGAGAGATTTAGGAGAAAAAATAGGAGAGAAACTCGAAAGCCATCTGAAACAATCCAGCAGAGAGAAAGCGAATTGGGAGGGGGGAAGGGAGGAAAAGATCACCACCCCCCCCCCACCAAGGAAAATGTGAGCCGCCATGCACCGGTATATATATATCGAACGCGGCAGAGAAACAGCTCTGAGGCAGCTCACAAGTCACAAATGGCGGCCAACGAGGCAAGAAGATTGTGAGAAGGTGTGGTAGGAAATGCAGCAGGAGCTTCCCTGTCTAGTTTGGCGTCTCGATAATAAGAAAAGAAATGAAATACTAGTAGTGTCAGAAATTAGCCGTGCCGACATACCGCGTCTGCACGAAGAGAAGAGAGTTTCCTTACAGTTTCACTGCATCTTCTCTTTCGGGGGATTACTATGAAATCAACGCGTTATCTTCCAACCAGTTGACCCCAGGTCTCGGTCTTCAAGCGTCGAAATCCCACTTGTGGACTCGAGCGAGTGGGCATTCTCTTGTGCAAAAAGCTACTCCGTACGTAAAAAAAATGTATGTCTAGGATGCGTGTCGGTTAAATTAGTTCATGTTTGACCAATTTTTTAATAAATTATACTCATATATATGACTATAATTAAATTTATTATAAAATTATATTTTATAATTAATCTAATGATACATATTTGATATTATAAATATAAATAATATTTTTTATCTATAACCGGTCAAGCTTAAGATACTGAAAATTTTCAAAAAGTGAGAAATACATTTTTTTAAGGATGTGGAGAGTAGTTTCCTTATCACTCTTTGTCGTCGACATGTTGGTCCTCCTCCCCCATGACTGTTCATGTGACACCTTTCTTGTTTTGTCAGGTCGAGCCGAGCAAAAGACATATGTTACTGCATGCAGGTGGCCCAAGGAATTATCGACCATATTATTTTCGTTGCAAATGGCCATCGAGTGCTTAGTTTTTGCTTCCTCTTGTCATCCCTGCAGGTTCTTGGGTCCTTCTCAATATATGTGCGATTCGGCTGGGGTTTCCTGGCCTTACCCTTTGCCTGCCTCCTCACGAATCTAGCTTATAATCCCTGCATGTTGAAATAGAAGTCGTTTTGGACAATGATACGGTCTTTAAAATGTAACTTTGACTTCTTATTTTTCTAAAAATACTTATTAAAAACAATATATTTATACTTTTACAAAAATACTTTTCAAGGCAAATTTATTCTTATGGTTTTCACATTTCCAAACTCAATGAATTAAAAGTTATTCGTGATTTATATTCCTATTGTTTGACTAAAACCTTGTCAAAACGACTTCTATTTCAATATGGAGGGAGTATATACCTTTTTTTTACCGGAAACCGGCAAGGGAGGCGGCCCCTACCTTTCTTTTTATATATATGAAAATAATATTTACATGTTACAAGGCCTCAGACCCAAATAAAAAATGATAAATCACATGAGACTACTCAGCCAAACATCAATTTTGTGACTTATCTCTGGTTTAGCCCATAGGGAACCAGCCTCATCTCCTTCTCAAAAAAATGTCTCCAGCTAGCAAAGGACAAAGTTCCTCCATCAAAGATTATACTATTTCTATGACACCATAAAGACCAGGCTGCCACTATAATCACTTCTCTAAAAATTGCTGAACCAAAAGTTTGTCTAGCCGTGAAGATCATGTCATATGGCGAGAGGGTCATGTCCCAGATGATATCTAAGAAGATCCAGCATGCCTGGCTAAAAGGACAAGTAAAAAAGAGATGATCAATGTCTTCCTCTATCCCTTCAATGCATAGAACACAATTGTAGGAAGTCCTTCTCAGAATGTTTCTGTTGTTTAATCTATTCTTTAAAAGCAACCAAAAGAAGAATTTATGTTTGTTCTGTGCTCTAGACTTCCACATCCATCTGAATCATGGAGGCCGGAATGGTGTCATACTGTCATGTAGAAAAGAATATGCCTTTTTACTGGTGAAAGAGCTAGAACCCCATATGTAGGTCCATTCATTCTTCAGTTCTGGATCAAGACCTTGCTGCTGTATATGGGCTTGTAAATGTATCAACTGATCAGCTGCTTGCATGGACAAATGTTGTCAAACCAGATTGCTTGGCTCAGAATTAATGAACTTCATCAGGGAGATGTTTTGTTTGTGAGCAAAGGAATGAAGCTGTGGGAATTTCCATTTGAGGACAAAGCCACCCCACATGTCTTCCCAAAATAGAAGTGTGTCGCCTTTGTTAGCTGAGCAAGATGCTATCTATAAAAATTAGGAGCCAATGACATGATATCCCTCCACCAAAAGGAGTCCACATTTTTCATGACATGCGGAGGAACACCATTTTTATAAAGGCAGGACCAAGTGAGTTCAAACCCAAGTCAGATTGAGCTTATTGTAGAACTTGTGCAAGAACTTAAGAAGGAGGGTTGTGTTTTGTGTTCTAAGGTTGATGATTCCCAAACCACCCTCAGCTTTGCTATGACAGGTATCAGTCCAGGCAACAAGATGGCCTCCCTTTTTGTTTAAATCTCCATTGTTCCACAAGCAACTTTTCCTGTATTTATCCATTTGCTCAAGAATTTCCACCGGCAGTTTCATGGTGCAGAGATAAAAGGTTGGCATTGAGGTATAAATTGAGTTTATCAGGATCAGTTTGCCAGCATATGTAGTCCAGGCAACAAGATGGCCTTTCCATTTTTTTAGGATGGGCATAAAATCAGCTACTTGTGGTCTAGTGGTTCCCAGCTTATATATACCTTGCAATTGAACAATATATACTAGGTGATTCCCCGCGCGTTGCTGCAGGATATTTTGCATAATTTTTTTATGATTATTTGATGCATTCTGTAAAGAGTTTTTATGTTACAGTGACATAAAATTTTAGGCGTGTATCATCTTTGAGCTTATTCATTTTCTGGACATATCTATCTTGCATCTTCTCGTAAGAAACTGCATATAAGGGTTTATGTGCCATTCTGATTGAAAATAGTTTTTTGGTTGTTGGTAGAAAAGATGCAATGTAACAAAACTGAAACAAAGATGTAGATGTGTTGTTAATATAAATTGGAAACAATGCCCAGAGATAACATAAACAGAACAATGGCACATCATCAGTGTACATAGGCTTTATGAACTGTTTAGTCTTCCTCGACACTGTCCATTCAAGGGAGGACCTCCAGACACGTACATATCAAGCTTGCTTAACCATCAAACTTACGTATACATATATCATATTTATACCGGAATCAATCAAAACAATAAATAACTGCAGAGATAAAATCAAAATGGTACCTCTCACACGAAGAACAGAGAACAATTTCTGCACCATATGGTTAAACGTATATGAGAATATGAAAGGAAAATGACGTCCAATTGTCAATTTGGAAGAAAAACACATGTAGCAGCATTCTCACTTCGATTGTTTTTTTGACAAACCAGCAGACGAATGGCTACTGAAGAAGCTATTTTATTCTAGTAGTACATCATTAAGTAGTAAACATAACGCCGGTTCGAGAGTTCAACACCGTCGCCGATCTCATCCTTTGTTAACTTGTCGGCGATCCTTTCCAACAGTAGATCTCGCCAAGGTAGTAAAACTAACTAAATCAGTATCAATAGATTGGAACGGGTGGATACGTGCCTAAAGGAAAAATCCTCACCAAAAAAGAAAGGAAACAAATAACAAAGTAGCAGTAATTAGTCTGCACTGACCTTGGATTGGACAGGCAGATGTGACCGCACCAGGATCAGACAAATCGATTGGGAAGATGGACAGACGAATCGATTGAGAAGATGGGCATCAGATGAATTTGGGGGCAAACGGGATCAGCTGGCGGGAAGCAGCTTGGGTTTTTATCGGTGGTATGGAAGGTGTCCGAGGAACGGAAGCGAGGGAGGCTCTTCAGATCGCCGAGGAGGAGGCAGGCAGCCACCGGGCAGGGACAGGTTCGATACAGGATTATAGTAACGGGTTTCTGATGATGTGGCTTCACTAAATCGTAGAGAAATATGTTAGTGGGGATCTCCTATATAGGTATAGTAGATAGGCGCACACATCACCACCGTAGAGTCATAACCATACCAAATACTGTTTTCTACTTTAGCTAGCTAGCGTTGTGCCTACCCAAAGAGCGTAGCCTGGGTCCGCCACTAGTCGCCATGCTTTGCAAATCTGCATAACTGCATGGCATTCCCTAAAGAATATAATCAAGTGAGGTATTATGCATGGATTTTATGTTGTCGTGGCTTCATGAAAATCTAGATTATGGTTCCCAATTTTTTTGATATTTTTTAGTTGGTACAGTTGAGTTTAATCTGTAGATTATTAAATTAAAATTATGTTATTGTTTATGATGAACAAAAATTGTATTCAAAACTCATTCCTTTTGTTTTATTAAAAAAAATTATAGATCCTATATTGCGCTCTTAGTTACTATAATGTCATAAAAGATCGTTTCGTCTAGCACCATAGCGTTCAAGATGTTAAATTTCCTGTTAAAAAATAGAGTGCTTGCTATTTATTTGAAGCCACCAAAGATCGTTGAATGTCACTGCAATTGGACTCGATGAACTCTGATGAAAACAGTTTAGGGCCGTGTTTTTCATCATTCTTCATTCAGAGCTCAGTTCTGATCAATTGGTTGATCTTTGGCTCGGACAAGTTATACAAGATTTGTGTAGGAATAGATTTTTTTCCCCTTACATGCCACAATTCCTTTATCGTGAGTCAAGCCCATCCAACTTTGATCAAATTCATAGAGAAAAAAGAAGTTTGAGAACGAGAAATCTAACGGTGGAAACAAAAACAAAATATAGATGAGAAAAAAAAGAAGTGGGGCCAACAATTTTTTAATACCCTTACTATTATCAGAAATATTTTTTGCAATTTTTTTCAAAACAAAAGGTGCTTTCAATAAGTACCCAAGCATTGTAATATAGATGAGAAAAAATATAATATCTCTAGTACCGAATATATGAACTATCAAAATATATTGTATGGTGGATTCGATGAAACAAAATTGGTATTATGGATGTTATTATTACATTTTTCTATAAATTTAATTAAAATTAGATAGATTTGACTTATGACAAAATATATGTGATATGTCAAAAAAACAAAGAGAGCAGTGCCCAATTTCTTGTTTGGACAGTTTATTATTATTAATTTCTTTGTAAAATCCGTATGCTCAAAATGATGGAGAACGATGAGCAACAATTGACTTAACGCATAGAGGTCACGAGTAAGCAATTGTTGGGACCAAAAACCTGTCAAGATTCAACTCTCCAATACCCATCTAAAACACACTCTCCACGCAGGGGCGGATCTAGCGGTGGGGCGGCCGAGGCTAGAGCCCCCCTACCGCCTCTCGGAAAATGGAGCCCCCTTGAGCGCCACCATAGGAAGGCCGGGGCTAGAGATGGGAAGGAAGAAAAAGGAGGAGGAAGAAGAAAGAGCCCCTCCTAAGTTCATGGGCTACATCTGCCACTGTCTCCACGTTTGTTTACTTGTCATGATCTGATCGCTTTATTCTAAGTTAAACTTGTTCAACTTTGGACCTGCTTCATAAAGTGAAGATGAAATCACTTCCTTCTACCACTTCATAAATCAACTGGATAGGGAGAGGAGATTCACTCTGTAATGTACCACTTCCTTATAAGGTCACAAAATATCGATTAGGCATTACTTACAACTTGATTTTTGCTGCAGACAGGTATCTGCAGTAATTTGCTCCATCACCTACAGCAGGGAAATCGAGGACCTGAGGAGGGGCGCGCAGCTGCTGCTGATCCGATGCCGGATCTAGCCATCGAGGTGCACGAGATCCACCAACTTTCAATCTGCATGCAACAACGAAAATCGGGGATTAGTCACAATTTTTCTAGCACAAAGACTGACGAATCTATTCAAGGGGCGGCTGCTAATCTGGAGAGAATCAGCTGCATTAGGAATCAGATCAATATAGTATGATGAGATTTATGCGGCTGCTCACCTCATTTGGGTGGGTTTCCGGTGGAAGTGTGCCACCACGGCAAGGACGCCTCCATGGCCGCCGGGATCTTGACACCTTCGCCGGCAGAGATGGTGTCGCCGGTTATCGCGAGTTGGAAACTGGAAAGTGCCGCCGCCGGGTCGCCGCTGCTGCGGCTCCCACCGAGATGGGAGGCCCGGAAGGCTCAGCCGAGGTCGCCGGCGGATTGCTCGGTGAACGAATTAGGCAGAATGTTTGCTGCGTGCGAGTGGGGAACGGAGCAATTTTGGGGGTCGTTTTTCTCATAATTAATTAGCCAGCCAAGCTGAGCGCCTGAGCCATGCGCTGCATCGCTGGGAGCCATCAAGTCGAGCCGAGCCATGGCGTCGAGGCCGGGGGATGCGGGATCGGTTTGATCCAAACCGACGGAGGTGGGTACAGAATAGTTATTCTGTGGCTGGCTACAGACAACAGGTTCCCTATATATATATATATATATATATATATATATATATATATATATATATATATATATATATCAAATATATTTTGTAGTGGATTCAATAGAACAAAATCGTATTGTAAATGTTGTTACATTTTTTCGATAAAAACTTGGTTAAAGTTGGACAAACTTGACTTAGAACAAAACAAATATAACATGTAAAAAGACAGAGTACTCAGCAGAAAGAAAGTGACACATGTATATATGCATGCAAATAAATGCATGATGCATTTATTATTCATATAATACTGTATATATAAAAAGTAGTGTTACGGGTAAACATTTATAATTAAATAGCTGGGCAACACAGGTGCACATTTATATGTTCTGCTAGGAACATTTTTGCATTGCATGCTTATATATGTTCCGACACTCATGCTGCTGTCACGCAATCCAGAGGGCCAAGAAATAATATGGCGAAGATGTTGGGGAAATAGCAGATGCAGGCGCGTGATCCGACGACGACGCCAGGGAGGCCACTGCTGGGAGGGTACACGCTGAAACTCAGCAAGACGCCCATAGCTCATACTGTGGAACGGCTTTTGTGAACTCTATAAAGTTTCTGAAACCGGTAGGACAGAAGCCCTGAAACGGCCCCGGTGCAGGGGCCGGAGCAGGTGCCATTGGCGTCGGAGCAGGCGTCGGTACTGGTGGCCGTGCAGCTTGGGCCTGCTTAGAAGCCGCGAGCATGAGTGCCATTGCGAGGAATAGGGCTGCAGTGGGAGCTATCGACTTGGATGCCATCGCTGGCTGTGGATGGTAGCTCTCGACACTACTAGAAAAACGACCTGTAGTACCGGTCACAGGACAGCTTAGTGCCGGTCACTGTGACCGGTACTAAAAGTCCGGTACTAACGTGCTCCACGTTAGTACCGGTCACACGGGACCGGTACTATGACCATCTTAGTACCGGCTGGTGGTACTAAGCTCCAAGCCCCCAAACGTACGTTTTGCCTTTTTTTCTCATTTTTTCTTTTCTCATTTTCTTTCTTTTGTTGTTCTACTGTCATCACAAACAAGTAATCACAACTAGAATCACTTCACAGATCACATAATCACTTCCTTGCCTGCCGCCGTGGGCTCCCGCACGCGCGGCCGGCGGCGGCCCTCGCGCCCGCGGCCGACGGAGGCCCTCGTGCCCGCGGCCGGGGAGGCCAGCCCCGCCCGCCGCCGGCGACCCCCGCGCCCGGGTGAGGTTAGTACCGGGTGAAGGGACTGACCGGTACTAACGTGTTGCGTTTTGTACCGGGTGGAGCCTTCACCCGGTACTAAAGCGTATGTGTAAAATTAGTACCGGCTGGGGAGACCAGCCGGTACTAACTTGGCTTTTGACAATTGTATTGTGGGGTCAGAAGTGCACGTTAGTACCGGCTGGTCTAACTTGGTTTTATGGTCACCGTTACCTGAAACCGGTACTAAAGGCTTCCTTTAATACCGGCTCTGGTTAACCGGTACTAAAGGTCTCCCGTAGTGCGATTTATGGATCGAATTTATAGGCCGGCTCAGCCGCGGCCCGGCTCTCGGCAGTCTTCGTGCGTACGCGCGATTGGCAAGCAGTTTTCGCCAATCATGGCCGTGGTGCGGACAGAGGGGGAGAGTAGCGTACAGAGAGGAAATCTGATGCGCGGGTGTGTCTCGCCGCGTACTTGCCAGCCGGCACACCGCGAGAGAGGATTTTTCCTCTTGTGGAACGTGCGATTATTGTGGACATATATTCGAGCGAGGTCGTCGCATTCAATCTCGTTATATCATGGCTTGCTCGGCCCGTGGCATCGCCATGCATAAGGAATTTGACTGACGAAAGAATTTTGACACTTAATTATCAAAAGACAAGACACATTGATCTGACAGGTGGACCTACAGGGTCATGTACGTGAGCAGTCATGACTCTTTCTCATGCTACACGTCAGCCGTTAGGACTCTTTCTCACGCTATATTGGTCATGTAAGCGAGCAATCAAGACTCTTTCTTATGCTACTCATTAGCCACTATGATTTTTTCTCACGCTATATTTTTTTAAAACACGTGCCTTTGTGCTAGTATATCTCCTATAACTATATAAAAGGTCCCCACTAAAAGATTTCTCTCAACTCTTAAGAAGCCACCTCATCACTTAGCCCACCCCACTATGATGCATTAATTGATATTTCTCTCTTATTTGTTTTTGCTTTTTATTAAAGCCTAATAAATATTTTTTCAATAGAAAACAACAAATAGTACAAATACTATCACTACTTTATTTTAGTGACAAAGTAGTTACAATATACTAATTTAGTATCAATTACGATGGAATATAAACTCTCCTTTTTTTACTCTTTGATCAACTTTTCTAATAAGATACACAATAAATATCAAGGATGCTACAAGGTAAAAAAATTTATCTATATATATAGAAGCAACTTACTAAGAAGTATTTCTTACCATTTCTCTCTTATGTCACCTCATCATCTTGAATTCTCAATTATTCTAACCATCCAATCACTTTTGTGCACATTTTCTATCCATTAGGTGTATGTCTTATTAGTTTCTTTCTTATCTATTCGTTAATTAATCAAAGAGTAGCTAAAAAGTTAATGATTTTCATCGAGAGATTGCTCATATAGCTCTCGGTGTAATCTTCACTAATGCATCATTTTTACGAGCAACTAAATAATCACATCGATTCATAAATAATCACATTGATTCATAATTTATTAAAAAAACTCTCTCAATTCACGCAGCAACGCGCGGGGAATCACCTAGTATATAATATATATATGCATACGTGTTCGCGTTGATGTCTACTTGTGTGGCACGAATAGTCTGTTTTCCGTGGACTTAGAGCAGCAACGCGCGGGGAATCACCTAGTATATAATATATATATGCATACGTGTTCGCGTTGATGTCTACTTGTGTGGCACGAATAGTCTGTTTTCCGTGGACTTAGAGCCTTGCAATAACCTGCAGTAGATTCGTTAGAATACTGTGAGCCGCCGAGCCGGACTTAGCCTGTACTACAGCATAAATGCTGTGTGATTGGCCATCGGAACAAACGGCATCAGGAAAAATGTTTGAGAAGTTTTGCACGAAGTCTAGGAGGAAATGCACACTAACTTCACATATACCGTTGTCTAGAAAACAAAGAGAGAAAATCTTCCCGGCAATCAACCATGTAGACGGCACCTCTCTACACAGATGCAAGAGAGATCCAAACAAGCAATCCTTCATTTTTTTTAACCAAAGTCAGCAGGGAAAGCTCTAACCTATTTCTTTTTACCAAATTCAGTAGGAAAGGCCACAACCTATTTTTTACATATATAATTTTTTATTTCAGATCTAATTTATTCGCTCCTAGGAATAATCGAACTTGATCCTGCTAGGCTAGAGACCCTTTCAGTATTATAGCCTAATAGTAATGACCGTCTATATTTTTTTTATGAAACAACTACTGGTTATATATTTTAAAAAGTGTAAAAAAGTACAAGATGCAAAGAAATTACAAGAAAGCAGAGGAGGAGGTGAATTAACTAAGACTATCTAGCCATTGTTCTACGTGTGGAAAATACAAACTCTTTGCTCAATGGAACATCATAGCAAACAACTTATTGAAGATCATCATGCTTTCCCTCAAAAAAAAAAAAAAAGAACATCATGCTTCTTTCAACTTTTGTTAGAGCAATCTGTCCAATGAAATAGTCAACTCATGAGTATTATAATTTCTATGTAGAACGTTACTTCTGACTGTTGTTTAAAGCTTGTGAAAACCTGGTAATAAATCTCATCAAGATTCGGGACATTCTAGCTATATATTCACCAATTGGCAAATCCAGAATCAAAAAAAGGTGTTGAAGTGTTTCTTCTGAAGCATCAACACACAAAGCACACAATCATATACGGTAACTCCATGTTTTTTTCCTTGTTCAAGGTGTTTAAATAATCATGCAGGAGAAGCCGCAAAAATACCCTTGTGCTTTTGCTAGCACGAGGACTTCCACAACCATTTGAACACATGATGAATTTTTGCATGGCCCTTGAGTGGTTTATAATTAAGCTTTTGTTGATGCAAAATTTGTGGACTTCCAAATGTATCCCCACACATCCTTATCTTGACCATCCGTTACTAATTGAACAGATTGCTCTAACTCCAAATACTGCTGAAAAGCTTCCTCGCTCAGAGGTAGATTGAACATGTTCTGTAAGTGCAAAGCTTCTTTTGCCTTAAATACAATAATTCCCTCATTTTCAGCAAACGAAAACAACTCGGGATAAGCAACCTTTGGCATCCAACCCCCAGTCTTGCTAAAGATGACAGGTCTTGACATCACACAATCAAACAGAAGCTAGCCCTTTAAAAGAGTAGTTTAATAATATCCCGCCACCAAAAAGATTCTTGTCGGACTTGACCTCATGGTGTACTCCCTCCGGTTCAATAAAACAGGTCGTTCTACGCGTGTGACGCTATTGCAAAATACTAGTCATTTCTCCTCCACGTGGGTAAAACAGACGTCTTTGCCCCTGGCTTTTGGTTTGCCGCATGCGTTCTACTTAATGACGCCGCGCCAGTTGCCGAATCGCACGCGCCGAAAGTTAATCGCCAAACCTGCACCGCGCCCTCTCATCTCTCTCACCAAGCCGCCTTGCTCGGACTCGTCTTCGTGCTGGTGGAAGTCTTCGTCGAGCTCATCGGCGTTAAGCTTGTCGGTGTCATGCAGCTGCTGGAAGTCGGCGTCGAGCTCGTCGGCGTCGTGCAGCTGCTGGAAGTCGGTGTTGAGCTCGTCGGCGTTGAGCTCGTTGACACCATGCAGCTGCATGCTGCAAGTCGGCGTTGAGCTCGTTGGCACCATGCAGCTGCATGCTGCAAGTCGGCGTCGACCTCGTCTGCGTCCATCTCTACATCGGAGGCTGGGATGTTCAAGTCCAAACCGACGAGATCTTCATCCATTGGAGTTCGGAGGCTCCACGTTTAAATAAGGACTATGCAAAGTGAGCAAATAAAACAAGGGAAAAGTCCATTTTTGACCATCCAACTCTTGTCTCAATTTTGTTTTGGCCATCGAACTCCAAAACCGGACACCATTAGCCATTCAACTATCAAAACCGTTCAAATTTGGCCATCGGGCTGTTTTGATGGGTGGTTTCAATTTTTTAATTTACAATTTAGTCCTTAGATCTTAAAATGATTATTACTTTTTGCTCGTACCTCTGATTTAGGTGATTCTTGCGGTCACACATTCATAACGGTGAGCTTTATATTTTAAAATGTTATTTATACTATTTTATCACTATTTGTTATATTATTCTTATGTTGTTGTGTATAAACAATAATATAAGAAAAACAAAACAAACAATTACAAAATAATATGAACACCATTTTAAAAGATAAAGCTCATTGTTACGAACGCATGACCGCTAGAATCACTTAAATCAGAGATACAAGAAAAAAATAGTGATCATTTTAAGATCCAAGGACTAAAAATGTAGTCCTTGAATCTTAAAATGATTACTATTTTTTTCTCGTAACTCGGATTTAAGTAATTCTTGTGGTCATACGTTCGTAACGATGAGCTTTATCTTTTAAAATCATGGACATATTATTTTGTAATGTTTGTTTTACTTTTCTTATATTGTTGTTTATACACAACAACATAAGAATAATATAAAAATAGTGATAAAATAGTATAAATAACATTTTAAAAGATAAAGCTCACCGTTATGAATGCGTGACCGCAAGAATCACCTAAATCAGAGGTACGAGCAAAAAGTAATAATCATTTTAAGATCTAAGGACTAAATTGTAAATTAAAAAAATTGAAACCACCCATCAAAACAGCCCGATGGCCAAATTTGAACGGTTTTGATAGTTGGATGGCTAAAGATACCCGGTTTTGGAGTTCGATGGCCCAAAACCAAACTGAGGCAAGAGTTATATGGTTAAAAATGGATTTTTTCCATAAAACAATGAGAAATAAAAAAAAAGAGAGCGCCACGAAAAGAAAGAGCACGTCTGGGGCAAACTGAGCGCGCATGCATCGCGCGCGCACCAGCTACAGCAACAGAGCCATGCAAAAAAAGAAAAAGAAAGAAAAAAAACCATCCGCAGCAACGGCGAGTCGAACCCGCGACCACGCTCGTTGAGACGTTCTACGCTAACCATTCCGCTAGAGAGATCATAAGTGGGGTTGGACTCCTGGACTTATTTAATAAGGGCAAATCTGAAAGATTAGTCCCAAATTAATCACTCTTTGGTATGCGCAATCATGTTCTAAACGATCTGTTTTATTGAACCGGAGGGAGTATCTCGGTATCGTCCCTGCTTTTTGTCTGACTTTTTCTTTCTCATGTGATGCGGCATTAGACAAAGTTTCGAATTGTAATTTTTTTACGTCAAATGAACACATCGCGTAGTCTCCGTCAAGACTGGAGTTGGGCCAGACTAACATCTATAGCCAAGCTTTTTTTAGCAAGCTATAGCCAACCTATATGGGCCAGCTCCGCTAGTTAGACTGGGCCTTCATGAAGTGGCCCATGGAGTGTCTCCAGTGGCCCAAACATTTCCTCCGCCTTATTTATTATACTAGTATCCTAAAAAAAATATTATACTAGTATAATGCACGTGCCTATTAAAAACTAATATATATATATATGTATATATATATGTATATATATGTATATATATATACATACATATATATATATATATATATATATATATATATATATATATATATATATGTATATATATATATATATGGGACGCGTTTTATCTACACGCGCGTGTAGCTACTCTCACCATCAAAATACCAACATACGTATGTGTACATACTATTTTATCACTTTGAGTATGTCCACATACTAATTCTAAGATAATCCAAAGGGATATTTATGAAAAATTTCAAAAGCATCCCTAATTTTTAATTTATTTTATTGTACCTTATTACTAGTACATAAAAATTAGTATGTCCACATACTCTATGTATGCTCACATACTCAACGTATATACCACCACAGATGGTGTAGTATCATCACATACTACATATACATACTCCTGGTTGGGTCAGATACGTCATGTACCATGAGATACGTAGGTAGGAGTAGCTACACGCACGTGTAGAAAGAATTTTCCCTATATATATATACACACACTCTCCCTCCGTTCTCAAATATATGTCGTTTAGGACAAGCAAATTAGTTCATTTTTAAACTAAATGGCTTGTTCTAAACGACATATATTTAAAGACGGAGGGAGTATATATTTGTTGTTTACTTGTACAAACGCATTGGTTTCTTCCTCTACCGTCATGGCGTCGGCATCGTTGCGTCCTCGCCGGTCGCGATCCGACCGTATGATTGAGTCGTTTACCGCGGCGACGACGACCGTGGTCCCGATGGCGCACGGCCTGGATGTGGGTCGCAGTCAGGAGGAGCTAAAGCTTCTCGTTGCGATGAGATCCAATAGTCCCAATTGCAAATGTCCTCGCTAGCGGTGGTGATTGCGAAATCCGATTGCGATCATGACTTCCCGCTGAACCGCCGACGGTGTTGTGTTGGACGACCAGCTGGCCGCACGAACGCTCGCCGACCCGGCGGCGGCGTCGTGTTGGACGACGACGAGCTGGCCGCGCGAACACTCGCAGACTCGCCGGCGGCGTCATGTTGGACGACGACGAGCTGGCCGCGCGAACGCACGTAGACTCGCCGGCGACATCGTCTTGAACGACGATCGAGCTGGCTGCGCGTACGAGCGTGTTGGACGAGGTGGCCGCGTCCTGTAGCGAAAATTCTCGCCACAACATCGGGTAATGTTGCATGAAACACGTAAAGTTTTTTGCAACATCTAAAAAGTGCATTTTCAACATTAAGAATGCTCGATTGCAACATGAAAAGTCAATATTTGCAACATCAAGGATGCGTACAAAAATGCCATCGAATACCATCGATCGAACATCATCCGATGAATAAAAATTCCCGCCGCAACATCGAATAATGTTGCATGAAACATGTAAATTTTTTTTGCAACATCTAGAAAGTGCATTTGCAACATTAAAGAATATGTGATTGCGGCATGAAAAGTTCATATTTGCAACATCAGAAATGCATGCAGAAATGCCATCGAATACCATCGATCAAACATGCAGATCTACTTTTTGTAACATCCGCATAAAACAGTTGAAACATTGTACACCTTGTACACCGTCGTCTCCACACCCAAGCAGCAGCAGATCTGCGGCGCTCCCGCGAGCGCGCGGCGCCCTTGCCTTCCCGCCGTCGCTGACTAGCGCGTAGGGCTGCACGCTGTGGACGACGTTCTTGCGGAAGAACCTGGCGGAGGACACGTCAGTGGCCGGGGACGCGAAGACCCGAGGCCCGTCGCGGTCGTTCCAGAGGTCGACGCCGCCGGGACGGTGGAATCGGTCGGCGAGCACCCTGAGCTGGTCAGAGAGTAGGTTGGGCGCCACGGCGGTCGCTTCTGCGGCGGCGGAGTCGGGGTCCCATGGCCGCTCGAGATGCGCAACGGCGTCGTGGAGCTCGCTGCGCTTCCGCATCTCGTAGAGCTGGAGCTCGAGGGCGAGGCAAGCCTTGAGGAGCTGTCAGGCATTCTTGGCCTACATCCGCTTCCACTGCCACTTGGACACGCCGTCAGGAAGGTCTGCGGCCCGCCGCCGTTGCGGATGGCAAGGTCGCCGCGCGCGGAGCAGGGTGCGAACGCAGCAAGGGGGGAGGAAGTGGGCGGGAAGGAGGAGGAAGTAGTGGGACGATAGGGAGTGGAGGGAGGATAGCGCCGACGCCTCCGACGGCATGGGGATCGGCATGGTGGCGCACGCCTCCGGCCAGGGAATATCGCCGTGTCGGTGTGGCGTGCGGGTGTGGACGAGAGGATAAAAACGGCGACGAATGGATGAGAATGAGGCTGGGAGGCGAAAGCGGTGGTTTGTGTGGGCCACTGGCCGCGTGCCCGCGTTGTTGGACAGTGGAGCCGGAAGCGTCCGATAGCTGCGGACCTATGAAGCCAAGCATTACCTTTTTTTTTACAGCAGTCCGTCTACTGGACGTCAGGTTTCGATTTTTTTGGACAGCAGTCCGTGTCCTACTAACGTACGTGAAGGCCAAGGTACGTGGACAGCAGTCCGTGTCCTACTAACGCACGTGAAGGCCAAGGTAGTACATGTTTTGAAGTGTTTTCACCTATCAGAATTTGACGAAGGACCATTAAATTTCGTCCTTTACAGTATATAAGTATATAAGTATATAGATACTCCCTTCGTTCAGTAATTCTAGTTTTTTCAGACAGATTAATGGTCATGCACTATTACAGAAAGTGGCCTCACAGACGCCATCATCACATACAGTTTTAGCAAAACCGTTTGTGATGGGGTATCACAAGCAGTTTTTGGAAAAACCGTTTGTGACGCCCTTTATCACAAACGGTTTTTGGCAAAAACCGTTTGTGATGAAACCGTTTGTGATGTGAACTATCACAAACGATTTCTAACAAAAACCGTTTGTGATGTAAAACCGGCTGTGATGGTGAGCATCACAAACGGTTTTTTACTCAAACATATTTTTGAAGCCCTAAACAAAATCAAAATTTTTAAACGATCTCGGATGAACTTTTGACCTCAAGAAAATTGTATATCTTGAAAAGTTAAGAAACTTTGTAATTAATCACTTTTTTATTTGAAGTCATCTGGTCAACCGAATCTAAGTTTGAATTTTACAAATTTGAAAATTCAAATTTATAAACGATCTCGGATGAACTTTTGACCAAAATGAAAGTTGTAGATCTTGAAAAGTTAAGAAACTTTGTAGTTGACCACTTTTTTATTTGAAGTCATTAGGGTCTCAAATAAGCAATATACACTCGGAAAACATTAATATGAGGGGAATCAAAATGGTATATGGACATAAAGACTCTAGCGGTGCAGTTGTAGAGGGGGCTATCACGCGAAGGAGAGGGCGCATGTTTGAATCCTGGCAGTCGCGTAGCGCACGAACTTTCTGCGAAAAATAAGGGACTTGATGGGGCCCTTTTCCCAATTAAATAAAATGTTTTGCTATTTTATTTTGGTTTATTTTAGCTTTAGACAAAAACCGGCTGTGATGGGGGGACTATCACAGCCGCCCCCCAAAACCGGCTGTGATAGGAGTTCCGAACTGGCTGTGATGGCCGGTTATGCAGTAGTGATGCGAAAAGACTCCTCTGCCCTCGATTTTTTTTACCTAAAGTGGATAGTAAATCAAATCTGACCATCTAATTAGTAAGTTAGTTATGATCTAATTTATAGGATTGCATTCTTTATGAGATTTTTTCCAAATGTCATAATTGCACTCTTTGTGAGACGGAAGGAGCAGATTTATAGTCCATCCTGTGCTAGTTTAGTTGCATTTACAAGGCAGGACGACAACAGGAGGATGAAGACAACAAATCCCCCTACAGGTCCAGGGCTTACGACCGCTGATTCTTGTGGACTCGTACGCTCAGTTTCCTTTGGGGCAGCGGGGGGTGCGCGGGGGGGGGGGGGGGGGGGGGGGGGCGCATGTGGTGCACTGCCCCTGCACTACTGTCTGCGGTTGTCCGTTCCATTGGCCTCAAATCCGCCACCGGACAGCAACGTGTACGTGTCACTGTGCTATTGGTTGGCACGGTGGAGTAGTTGTTGCACGGATAATTGTATTTTATACAAACTTTAAATATATTTCTCTTGGAAATGGGGTGTTTGCTTTTTAAAAAATCCATTTTAAATCATGATGTCCGTATGAGATAATTAATACAGCAAAATAAGATCCAGCTTAAATGTTTTGAGTTTAGAATTCACGGATTATTCAATCCACTATTTCAATTAAGATGTGTAAATAGGGGGTTTACCTTAATACAGTATATAGGGAATTTGATAAAAAAGGAATAGTAGTTATTTGATCTGCATTGGACACTACATGATCTTTTTATATTGTTGCCTAACATCTTACTATATCAGAAAGGGGAGGGGGAAAGCTATCATCACCTCCCATAAAATAATCCGTATATAGGAGCCCTTTCGGCCGCCGTGAACCAGAGACGACCTCTCTGCTCTGGTTAAGAAGCAGGTCGTCTCTGGTTCGTCGAGTGTCTCAACTCTGATTCTCTGAAGGACCGCCGGCCGCCGCATCTCGTCCATCGGACGAACAGGAGGTTAGTGCACTGCTTGTGGTGTCCTCTTTAAAGTGTTCTTTCTTCTGATGCTAGTGTTATATTAGCCTGCATCTTGCCTTAAATCTGCTATGTCACATGGAGACCTTCAACCTTCTTCAGCTTAATTTGTGTTCTTCGGAGTGTTACCTGGAGTTTTGCCTCGGACTTTGCCTGTTCAAAGATAAGTTAGTTTGCCAGAACACGTCGGGATCTAATAGTTCCATATTTCTTTCTTTTTTTTGTCGGGTAATAGTTTTATATTTCGGATTCATCATAAATCTTTAACGGATTATGAGCGGTGCTAGATGCCTAGATCCAAGCAGGGAAATAGTGTTAGTTCATTCTCGAGAAGATGAAATCATCTCTTAGAAAAAATACTAGTGTAAATGAAAATACTGAATAAATTAACTCCGGCTGCTAAGCAGTAAGAGTTTTAGTTTGACAGAGAAGACAATAAATTTCTTGAATCCTGCAAATCCACTTCAAATATGGTCGTCATCTCGATCCAAAGATGTTTTCCTACACTTGCGTTGAATTTTGATGCGCACATGTTAACACCAGTTCCCAGAGGTGGCGGGAGCGGGAGCGAGGTCGCCTAGCTTAGGCTGTTACGTTGCTTGGCGGCGCACTCAGCTTTCAGATTGGTTTTAGTTGTCTACTTTAAGGTGACACTCAAAACAATTTGCCTTCTTTGGCCGTTTATATTTCTGAGCGTGAGTCCAATACACAGAACAATTTGTCTTCTTGGCCGGTTTATACTTAGTTATTTCTTTTAGAAATATATATACTTTGCAGAAGCACAAGTTTGTATGTCACAATTCATTTTGTTTTCTGTTGTACATTTATCCAGATTTGGTCCAAACCGTTCAGTTGCAACTTATAACAAAACTTGTTGAAGGCGCTATTCTTTATGTAGAAGACAACAGTGACGAAAAGATGCGATGTTTGCTATCATGTATTTGTGTAGTCAGAAAGCATAACTAATATGGATGGTGAGTCTAGCAAACGTATGGAGCTGGAGAGTACATTACACGATCAGTGTTTAAATTTAAATCTATACAGTCTGTCACTGAAAGATCTGAGAGAGATCACAAATGATTTCTCTGATGAGCGGCTACTTGGCCAAGGTGGTTTTGGTAGGGTTTATAAGGTAAGATTAAGTCATATATTTTCTGTAAGAAGGCTTTATCAGAAAACTTCTATCCATATAACAATAGTAGAAATTAAACAGGGACTCCTGCAAAATGGGGATATTATAGCTGTGAAGAAGCTTACATCAACAATAATGCCAGGACTTCAGGATAAGCAATATGAGAATGAAGTCCGTCATCTTATGAGGCTTATACACCCAAATATAGTGCAACTTGTAGGCTACTGTACCGAAACAGAGAAGGAACTTGTACTGCATAATGATAAGTATGTTTATGCAGAGAAGTCAGAAAGGTTGCTTTGCTTGGAGTACCTGCCCAAAGGGAGCCTTCACAATCATATTTCAGGTACGAGAATCCAATATTACAGGTGTGGATTGCTCTTTTTTTCTTTCTTTAAAGTTTTGAACATCAAATTATTATCTTTTGCCATTGGATAGTTCGTTCATACTGTTTTGGCCGTTTTAGTTTTGTGCGACTTTAACGAAATTAGAAATTGTATTAAAATCTATAATAACAAATAAGCGGATATTCAAAGGTGGATGTAACTAAACTAACTTAATGTTTAAATGTGGGGTACTTTCTGTTTGGCCGATCAAACTTAATTAAACAAACTACATTTCACAATAGAGAGTGTATTTTATTTCAGATTTTCAAGTACACTATTATAATTGCAGATGCATCTTCTGGACTTGACTGGTACACACGCTACAAAATTATTGCGGGTATTTGTGATGGTTTACATTATCTTCACGAGGAGTGGCAACCTTGTACCCCTATTATTCATAGGGACTTAAAACCTGCAAACATATTGCTTGGTGACAATATGGTGCCAAAAATTGCTGACTTTGGTTTGTCAAGGCTCTTTGGTGAAGAGCAAACTCGAACTACCACAAAGAATTTTGATGGAACCTTGTAAGTTAAATGCTTCTGTATTCATTCTTTTTGTCATGATTAAAACAAAATTTTCATTTACATTTCTCACAAAGCTTCAAAATTTACTCATTCATGTTGGGATGCAGGGGTTACATGGCACCAGAATACTTAAACAGAGGTATAATCACAAAGGAATTAGATATATTCAGTTTGGGCGTAATAATCATTCAAGTAGTGACAGGACACAAACACTACCCATATATGGATGAAACGTCATCATCCCAGGAATTCATTGAGCTTGTAAGTAACTTATGTTCAACTTTCAATGCAGATGGCCCCTTTTCCACAGAGAAGCTTTTTTTTCTTTTGCATTGTAGTGCTAACATTCTAGATTTGTGGTCTGGTTTCGAAGGAGCTTATGAAATGGAGAAACAGGCTAGAAAAAGTACCAGGGTATACATCCGAAGAATTTGATTGCAGGCAAATAAGACGGTGCATTGAGATTGGTCTACTATGTGTGAAATTTGATCGGGCGGAAAGGCCAACAACACACCAAATTATCAACATGCTCGCATCAGAAGATACAAAATGCAGCACCGAGAGAAAGGTGTGATAATTATTTCATTGCACTACAGTACTGATGGGATTTAATTCCGGTTTGAACTGCCTACAAGTTCTTGAATCCAATTCCTCCCTACCCGATTTCTAAAATTCTATCTATTACTGATGGGATTAAATTGTTGTATGAAACCTGAGTGTTGCCTCATCTTTTCAACTGCAAAATACTTCCTTTCACTTCTCGTTCACTTTTATCTCCCTAAGTAGCATGCATGGAAGGGAAACAGAGCAAATTCCGGGTGTCTTTACTGTCACCTGAATTTACAGCCAATTTATATAGGATTTACAATTAAATTATGGAGTTATGAAATTTAGTGTAGTTTCCAGATAGAATTGGTATAACAACAAATTCTGGTGATGAACTCCTCTTAAATACCCAAATTTTGCAGCACGTTTTAATCTAGGTGACAAACACCTGAGAATTTTTTTATTCTTTATCTAAAAGTATTAATAAAATTCAGGAATGCTGGTTAAACAACTCACTTTCCTTTATATATATGGAATTCAGTATATATACATATAAACTCTTGACAGCACTCTACTTATAAAAATTGCAGGGACGATTGGAGCATCTGGGTTCCATTCGCAATACTGATCAAGACCCAAAGTATGCAAAAAGAATAATTTCTCTCAACCTCAAATAATTTATAGTCTCTCTCCGTTCTTCCTAAATATTAGATATTTTCGTTTTTCTTCTATGTCAAACTTTGCTAAATTTGACCAAGTTTATAAGACAAAAGTCCAAACTACTACCCCTAAGTATAGGCAATGTCATTTTTTGGTTTAGTTTAATCCTTAAAACTATGTCATTTAGTTCAATTTACAACCCCCCTCCCCCAAATACAACTTGTCTTTTCTCTTTCTACACGCACAAGTGGAATCTTAAGTTCAAATTTCCTGACATGATAATAGACATAATTACACATGTTAGAAAATGCATCACAATTTTTTATTAGCATTTTCATATGATATGATATAAAAAATAATAATGAAAAATTTATAATATATTGTGATGTCCACTTCCATCCCGTAAAATTTCAAATTAAAAGTCAACGTGTGTATTGAGGAATAGAAAAAGGATAAATTATAATGGGGGTAAACTGAACCAAAACATAGTTTAGGGTGTTATCTGGACTTTGTTTGTACTTAAGGGGAGTACTTTGAACTTATTCCTTCACAAAATATTAACATTGACAATATACTAAAGAAATACACAATCAACACATATTTTGACCTTTATTGAATTTGTTGTGAACTCGTGCAACCAAATTACCTTTGTCATTTGGTAAACTTATTGAAGTGGTTCACAGCAAGAAGAAGAGGCATGCGCAGAAGAAGATGAGACCTCATCAGATGAAGCTGAGCTCGGCATCTCCACACGACGATGGCCACAACTGGAGGAAGTACGGGCAGAAGGAGATTCTTGGAGCCAAGTACCCAAGGTTATCGCATCACTAATTTCTCTATACAAATATGTTTATGGTTTTCTTTTTAGAGCATAATCTGGATGTGTGTTTCTCGCAAGTGGAATATTTGCAAGTTCTAGCCTTTGTTTTACTAGTCCGTGTAGGCTAATAATTTTAAGATGTAATTTATTAGAAAGTTATTTAAAAATTAGACCTTAGTTAATAATCAAAATTGTTACTTAAGACTCTCTCATTTATTTACTATTCTAATAATACTCATATATGTTTACACTAATCTTTGTTCAATTTTAAATGATTTTAATTACTATATACACTATTCCACCCACATTCATATTTGTTCCAGTTTGCATCGAGCATCCATACGTTGTGATTAACATGAAAATTAATATTTTTCATCGCTTTCTCTATAAATATAGACCTTACCTTAGTATTTTCAATATTAACAATGAAAAATAGGTAATTTACAATCATATATTAGTTTACTTTTTTATATTTTATACAATCAAGGTTTAGATTAAGATTTAGGTATTTACAATTTAGATACAAAATTAAAAGGCTACTTTAAGTTATTTTTTATAATAACATGTATCGGTAATTTAGCTGAAGATTATATGGTTTCTTTAGATTATTTTCTTATAACTTAGAGGAGAGATTTAGATATAGATATATATTTATATGATTTATTTTAGAATATTTTTTCATGATAGGTGAATAATACTTTTTGAAAGCATAATATATCAACGGCTATATGTTTATTGGCGTCTACAATATGTTGAAAAAATAAGGCACATAGCAAGCAATCAAAATGTTTACCTTGTGGTATCTCATAATATAACACAACACTTATATAGATATACAATTATTATCTTCATTCGATTTTGATAGACGTTCAACAACAATTACTGTAATACTTTTTCATGCTCATTTAACACAATACTTTATAATGTTTCATTTGGTATGCCAACTACTCTATTACACTTATTGCTTCCTCTGTATATTGTTAATAGTGATACACATCATGCGCGTATACCTTAATTATTATTTTGCATACTACCAGTGAAAATAATAGAAAACTTAAAATCATATATTTATCTTGGGGTATAACATTGTGCCATAAAAACTAGTATCAGTACCGGTCATACGCGTTTAAGTACCCGTCAAGGCCAACCGGTACCGGCTTGCCGGTACTAAATGAAGGGCTATTTACTTATTTAGTACCAATCAGGCCAACCGGTACTTAAACACACCTGCCCAGAAAAATAAAAACAAATTGACAAACCCTCGGGAAGACCCGCACACACGTGTAACAAATCACAAGTCACGCGATTTATTCACGCGTAAATGCGCTTACGTGACCGTGAGTATATGAATCTCCGGCCTCGCATGTAGCTTCCTTACCATCCTACGTATGCATCGCATGTGATTGAGTAAGAAATGCTTTCTTTTTATAGAAACACATGTATAACCATTTAGTACGGGGCCATAACTCCACCTGGTGTTAAATGCCACACTTTAGTAGCTCCACTTGGTAGGTATATAGGGTCAGTGGAATTATATATATGCTACAATTTTCTTGCTATTCTTGCTCCGAATCCAAATGAAAATATCTCCTTTTTCATGTGGCAAGATTCACAGTTACAGCTTACAAATGTGCATAACCTGCGTTGTGCTTGTGCAGGGGCTACTACCGGTGCGTGCACCGCCGCACACAGGGATGCGTGGCGACGAAGCAGGTTCAGCGCGCCGACGAGGACCCAGGACTCTTCGACGTCATCTACAACGGCGAGCACACCTGCGATCAGAGGCTGGCAGAGCACAATCTGGACGTGAAGAGGATGAACAGCCTCCTGGTCCACGCTGAGCACAATCTGGGCGTGAAGAGGATGAACAGCCTCCTGGTCCAGAGCCTGGACGCTGTCCTCGCGGCTAAAACGACGGAGGGGCAACCGGGCACACAGGGATGCGTGGCGACGAAGCAGGTTCAGCGCGCCGACGAGGACCCAGGACTCTTCGACGTCATCTACAACGGCGAGCACACCTGCGATCAGAGGCTGGCAGAGCACAATCTGGACGTGAAGAGGATGAACAGCCTCCTGGTCCACGCTGAGCACAATCTGGGCGTGAAGAGGATGAACAGCCTCCTGGTCCAGAGCCTGGACGCTGTCCTCGCGGCTAAAACGACGGAGGGGCAACCGGGCACACAGGGATGCGTGGCGACGAAGCAGGTTCAGCGCGCCGACGAGGACCCAGGACTCTTCGACGTCATCTACAACGGCGAGCACACCTGCGATCAGAGGCTGGCAGAGCACAATCTGGACGTGAAGAGGATGAACAGCCTCCTGGTCCACGCTGAGCACAATCTGGGCGTGAAGAGGATGAACAGCCTCCTGGTCCAGAGCCTGGACGCTGTCCTCGCGGCTAAAACGACGGAGGGGCAACCGGGCACACAGGGATGCGTGGCGACGAAGCAGGTTCAGCGCGCCGACGAGGACCCAGGACTCTTCGACGTCATCTACAACGGCGAGCACACCTGCGATCAGAGGCTGGCAGAGCACAATCTGGGCGTGAAGAGGATGAACAGCCTCCTGGTCCAGAGCCTGGACGCTGTCCTCGCGGCTAAAACGACGGAGGGGCAACCGGGCTTGGCCGCGGACCCGCCGCAGGGCTGCAGCGCTACAGTGCCGTTCTCCTCCTTGACGCCGGCGAGCAGGTACCTGGCGACGGACGAGCGCAGCTCGTTCTCCGCGCCGTCCACGTCGAGCGTGAACCACCACGATGCCAAGCGGCGGGGGCAGAACGAGCTCCAGGAAGTGGTGTCTAAGGAAAATAGCCATAAGCCATGTTTATGATTTTGATGATTAATGTCAACACAATCATTGGGAATAACATGTTTGTCAAGATGTATATTTAAATGTATTTTTAGGTTTTAAGCTAAAAATCTAGAGATAGTCTTATTCTAAGACGTCTAAATGACGGTATGTTGTAACCAAGACAAAATCACGCAAGATAATGAAGCGAATCTTGCTCAGAGAACCACCGACGTAATTTGTGAAGACCACCGGAGCATCTCGCTGCACCAGCGGATGAGTCGGTGCTACACGTGGCAGGGTCAAGATAGGCGTGGTTACATGGACCACAGGATGGTCCGGTGCTCGAGGAGAAGCATCACCGGACAAGTCGGTGAACGTGACAGTCATGGGTGCATTTCGTATATGCAATCCACCAAATAGTCTGGTGCTCCAAAGGTAAGGACCACCGAACCAGTCGGTGCTCGGCTTGGCTCATTTAATCGGCTCAAATTCGGCCCTGGAAGGATTGAAGATAGCACAGGATGATCTGTGCTAAGTGTGCCAGAGCGGCAGATGGATCGGTGCTTGGTTTGAAGAAACGGTCACAGGCAACGGCTAGTTGGCAAATTAGTCCTATAGGTCGATGCTAGCACCGAATGAGTCCGTGCTACGCAGAAACTTGGCCGTGAGAGCAACGACAAGTTTCTTGGCTTGGGGCCACAAATACCCCAACCCCTGGCCATTTGGAGGGTGTTTGAGCTTGGGGAAGTTGCTAGTAGTTGTTCTACTCATTTGCAAGTGGTCGTTTCACCAAAGTGCTAAATATAAGATATTGGTGATTAGCATAGAGTTTAGTGCTTGCTTAAGTGCTAGTTAGACCTTTTAGTGCATTGCTTTAGGTGTTAGCCTAGAGTTTAGGCGAGCTTCGTATACCTGTTTGTATCGGTGCTTGCGCGCACAAAGAGTTGTAAGTATAGGGGCTTGTAAGTTTTGCAAGACCCTCCAACCGTGTTTGTGGAGTGGCCGCCGTTACTTTGTACTAGGGAGGTGAGGCCCTAGGCATTTGCCGAAGTTCAACCAAGTGGAGGCGGCGAGCAGCATCCGAGAGAGGCCAAGCGGAGACCTACTTGCGGTGGGGAAGTCTCGTCGGCTATCCTACAGAGTGACTCGACCGGGGAGTACATGCCCTTGCGCGGGCATTCCCTTTGAGAGAGGCTCCAACAACGAGGACTAGTGGAAAGCCGTGGTTTTCCGATACCTTGGGATACATCGCCGTATCGGGAGTTTGCTTGTTCTATCTCTTTACACTCCTCATTACTTATTGCACTACATTCCACATTTACCTTTCCTAAAATTGCCATGTGTAGTTGTTAGGATTGAAACTTAGGGTGCAAAACTTTTAGCGGTAGAGTTAGCAACATATAGAAAAACCTAGTGAACTTTTAGATGGAAATTGTAATAGGTTTTTATATGTGCTCTTAAACATAGTTTTTTTTAAAAAAAAATCCTAATTCACCTCCCTCTTAGGCTGTCACGGTCCATAGTGTCCGCCAGCACGCAGCCATCACCCGGCGTGGACATCCCCGACGACGAGTTCCCTGACATCAACATCACGAGCTTCATGTTGTAGAGTACTTATGATGACTAGTAGTCGTCATCTCTCTCTAGCTGGTGTTGGCAACAATGACGTACTGCGGCCCATTTGAAAGAGTATCAAGCTCCAAGAAATTTGTGAATTTCTTGGAGCTGGGTAGGAATGAACTATAAATTATATTGCCGCGCCTACCTAAGATCGCTAGTGTATTTTAGTTGTTTTGAATCTTTTTATTCGATAACGGTTGTTGGTATTCGGTAGGAGAGAATATACCACTGTTAAGACTGAGAAGCTCATAACTCACTGATAGGCGTTTCGGTGGCAATTCAAGGCACCTTCACTGCTGTTAGCGAGGTGTTTAGAGTTATGATTAGTAGGCCCATTGGGCCTCATGCGGCCGGCGCACAGCTTACCCTAGCTGTGCGCCGCCCCTCTTTGATAGGCGGCAGGGATCCCTCCTAGGGTTCTCTGCCTATATATGTACACCCTGTGCTTTCTATCAATGCAATCATTATTCCTAGCATTCTCTATTGCTTACATGGTATCACGAGTTAGGGTTTCAACCCGGCTCGCTTCCGCTGCCATCCCGCGCCGCCTCTAGGCCGCGCGGCGCGCCCCTCTGGCGCGCCATCCCTCGGGCATCATGCCCGACACCCCTCCTCCCTCCAAGGTCGTCGACCCCAAGGACGACGACGTGCTGGCTGCCGCCGCCGCCTCCGCCTCCGCCTCCGGCTCCAAGCTTCCACAGGAGACGGACGCCGGGCGTGAGGCTCGCATCCAGGCCGCCAAGGAAAAGCGCGACGCCGCGCTCGCCCTGGCCGCCGAAGCAGAGAAGGAGGCGGCCGCGGCCGCGCGAGAGCGCGACGCCGCGGCCGATTGCGTACGCGCCGCTCATGAGCCCGACGGCCTCGATCAGGAGAAGAATAAGGAGGACGGCCCCAAGCCCGACGGCGACGGCGACGGCCGCGACGCTCATTTCGGCAACGATGGCGACGACATGCACTTCGCCATCCTCACGCACGAGGTTGCTGCCCTCGTCAACCTGCACGCCCAGGCGATCAGCGTGCATAACATCCAGAGTCTCGTCCACGTCGTTCTCGACATCAACGCCGGCAACTACACACGTTGGCGCGATCAGATTCTCCTTGTCATCGGCAAGTACTCCCTGGAGTCCCACATCCTCGCCGACCTCCCCGCGCCTGAGTTCGTGGATTGGACGCGCATGGATTGCATGGTCAAGTCCTGGATCGCCGGGACGATCTCCTCC
>WEIB01000308.1:0-49853 GCA_015476505.1 Urochloa ruziziensis
ACCAAAGCGCTTTCATCAAGGGTCGGCAAATTCAGGACAACTTCAGATACGCTCAAGGGGTTGCCAAGGCATTAGCAAGGAAAACCCATCCGAGAATACTTTTTAAGATTGACCTAGCAAAAGCATTTGACTCGGTAAAATGGGTGTTCCTCTTAGAGCTCCTGACGGCGGTTGGATGCCCTAGAAGGTGGACAAACTGGATCTCGGTTCTTCTTTCTACCGCCAGTACGAAGGTTCTCATGAATGGCGTCCCTGGACACAGGATCTGCCATGGTCGCGGTTTGAGGCAGGGAGACCCTCTTTCCCCTATGCTCTTTGTCTTGGTCATGAAATGCTTCAACGCACTGATCAATAAGGTGGAAGAACGAGAATTGTTTCTGCCACTAAGTCATCCAATAATAAAACACCGAGTCTCCCTCTATGCTGATGACGTGGTCGCTTTTCTATCGCCGGTCGAGCGGGACCTATTCACGATCCGAGAAATTCTACGCCTGTTCCAAAAGCCTCCGGACTTGCTGCAAACTATTCTAAGAGTCAGGTATTCCCGTTACGCTGCTCCGAGGCTCATACGGACTTGGTCAGACAGATTTTACATTGCCAGATTGGGGAATTCCCCTGTACCTATCTCGGCGTACCACTCTCCCCATAGAGGTTGCCGAAAGCTGCGTTGCAACCTCTGGTCGATAAGGTCGCTGTAACACCCTCAAAATTAAATAGGAATAATTTACGATTTGTTAAGTTAATCACTAGATTTATTAGAATAATTATAGAATTACAGGAATAAATAAGGACAATAAATTATAAATAACTATGGGAAATAAAGGGATGCTTTATAACTTAGGTGCTTTGCTAGGACTAAAATAAACCTCTAAAACACTAGAATCAAACTAGAGAAGGTTTGGTTCAAATTTGAATAAAACTCTCTCTAAAAACACCTTTAAATAAATAGAAAAAGGTTTAAAAGATGTTTGGGCCGAAACCTCAATTCTGGCCCAACCACTTCTCGCGGCCCAGCCTCAAAGTTTGGTATCCCTCCCCCAACTCCCGGCCTCACCCGCTCTCCCTCCCTCTCCTTCGGCCGGGCCGAACTCCCCGCGGCCCAGCTCGCCTCCGCCGGCCCAGCCTCCTTTCCCCGCCCACTTGGCCCAGCAGGCCGCGGGCCATGCCGCCTCACCAGGCCGCCTTCCGCCCGCACAGCCCGCACGCACCTCGCACCGCGCGGCCCACGCGCCGACACGGCCTGCGCGGCCCACCTACGCACGCCCCTGCCTCCTCTCTACCCCAGCGCCGCCGCCGCCGCTTGTCTCTGCCGCCGCCGACTGCCAGCGCCGCCGCTGCTCTTGGCCGTCGTCGGCCGAGCTCTGCTACACGCTGGCGCTACCCAACTGCCCCGTGCAAGCACCAGTCAAACCCCCTCGACCAAGCGCCACGCGCCCCCTTCCATCCCTCCTATCCTCTGCTGCCACGAAGGCACCCGGCCGCCGCGCCATTAATGGCGACGGCGTGCCCATGCCGTGCACCCCCGCCTCCCCTCCGCGGTGCTCCGTACGAGTCCATGGTCGCTTTGCTACCGCACGATGTCGCTTGCACGGCCAAGATGGAGAGAAATTGCGGCGCCAACCCCCTCTTCCTCCGCCGCCGGCTCAAGCTCCATTGCCGGACCCTGGGTTTCCTCCGGCAGCCACGTACCCCGCTCCGCCGGCCGTCCTCACCCCCTCCATGCGACGTGGCGTGCTCCGCTGCTCCTCCCGCGCCTATAAAAGGGGGAGCACCCCCCCTCCCTTGCTCGGCACAATTCACACTCAGCCGAGCTCCATCCTCCCCATGGCCGGCCCTCCTAAACCCTCTCTCCTCCATAGCCACCACCGGAATGGGTTACCCTCACGCTCCTCTTCGTACTCATGGCCTCCATTCGGGTCGCAGTGGCCGGAGTACGGGGATGGGGGCGAGCTCCAAGCTCCACCCCCACCTCCCATGGCGCGGACGCCAGGAGGAAGAAGACGACCCTCTGGTCGCTCTTCCCTCCCGTGCCATGAGGATGACAGGCGGGCCCGGCCCCTTCCCCGGCCGTGTGTCTTGGTCCACCAGGACCGTAGACCCAGCCGCACGCCGGCCCATGGCCGGTCCACCGCACTCCGCCGCCCGGACCGTGGATGGACGCGGTTCATGTGGACCGTGAGGCTCTGTTCGCCTAAACGGTCGTTTAGTCCGTTTAAACACCGTTTAAACGGTAAACAGAGGTCGACTGTGTCGTTTAGCCCTAAACGGTGGATTAAACGGTTGGACCGTTTAAACCCGTTTAAACCGTTTAAAATCATCTAAACCGTCTAAACACACTTGAGTTAATCATGATTACATAAGTTAAATAACCATTAAATTCATAATTTAGTCAATAGGATGATTACAACTACCATAATGAACTTCGAAGTAATTAAAATCGTAAGTATACGAAGTGTTGTAGGATATAGATTTCTCCCAAAAATATTATTTGGTAGAATACTTACTTTTTAGATGTGCAAATATATAGAATTTCTAGCAAGTTTGACTTTCATGTACACAAATATGTATGTTTTAGTGTTACTGTACAAAGGGTGACCGACTGTTTACCGTTTAGCGTTTAGGATAACATTGCCATGAGGAGGCCGCCCCGGTCCACGAAGGCCCACGAAAGCGGCCCACCAAACAGTAGCCGCGGGGGACCCCACTCCCCTGCGTTAGCCAGCCTGAAAATGCTACGCGCACCCCGGTGAGTACACACAAATATTTATTTAGAGCCCTTCCTCCATTCCAAAAATTCCCCAAAAATACCCAAAAATCCTAGGATTATTTCTAAGCCTATTAGTGCCATCCAATCCTTTTTAGCACATCATTAGATCCTAAATCCAATTAGGCTAAGTTCTAGCCAATAAGAGGCCATCCCCGGTGTACCCAGAAAATTCCCCTTCCCATGTCTTAGCCCGATAAATCCCTAGAAAATTCCCATAAATATTAGGGATTATTCTAAGCATCTTCATATGCTTATTACCCTAATATTTATATCCTAAGCCCAGTCTAGCCATTATGCTACCTAAACCTCGCCGTTACACCGCCCGTGTAAACCCGAAACCCCGTCAAAACCCCTGTCGACGTACCGTCCATCCATAAAACCCTAAGTATCCATCCTAGCCGTCATACTGCCGAAAATTGAATAAGGACTTTCTAGAAATCTGTATCGGTCCTTCAGGGTTTATTCCTTAGAAATCCATATAAATCCCGGAATACTGATAATCATTGTTCCAGCCACCGTCCGGAGAATTATTTAATAATTCTCTTACTCTCATCCTTTAATCCATTAATTATTTTATATAATTGATGGATTATTAATCCAATCTCTAGCCAATATTCCTTAACCCTTAGTAAATCCTTCGATCCCCGTCTTCCTTTCCATTCCTCTTTTCCCTTTTGCGAATTGATTGGTGTATTGTTATACTGATTGTTATTTTATGTGTTTTATCGATAGCATGACCGGGCCCGACGAGACGCCGAAGCTCCAGAAGACCCGAAGCCCAGCCCGGTCAACATATGGTATACGCCCGCGTAAGAACCGCCTAAGGACGACAATGAAGGCAAGTCCCACCAATAATATCACCCCTTCACTAAACTTTATATTATGTGCAGCATAAACTACGGGGGCCATGACCGGAGGGTATGCCCAGCACCGCCGTAATATAGGATGCTTAAGATTGGGAGTGGAAGGAAGATCCCAAGGAGGGGATTCTGTCCTAAGAGCCACTCTGATCCCAGCTAAGGACCGGTTCACGGGAGAGTCTTTCTAGTGCCCAGTACAACCTCGCATGCCAAAAAGGAATAGCCTTCGAGAATGCCTATTTATGTGAGGCCTTGATTCACACCCCACCAGCTGAACCTAGTAATCCATCCCAAGGAGCCGTATGATTGGCGCAGAGTGCTGACCGGCAAACTGGGGAGCGCCTGGTGCCGGGTCGAGCACGCGTCAAGTCGGGAAACGGGTATACTGGAGACAGCCCCAGACAGAGGGCTGGGACTGGGCGGCACGGGTTGACTAGGATACAGGGTCAGAGACCCTGAGGGCCAAAGGCCCGATGAGCTCATCAAAAACCCGGGTCGATATCCGCGAGGCGGATGATTAGTAGCCCCTGTTTAGCCCCCAATATACACGTGGCTGGACCTAGGGAACGCTGACCAGCGATGGTCACCCGTGGGTACGAGTCTCGTAGGTCGGTACCGCCAAGGTACACGGTACGGGCCGACCGAATGCGGGGTAGATAAGTACGACCTCTGCAGAGTGTAGAATCTATCTGGATAGCCGCGACTCCGGCAAGAGTCCACTTAGTCAAAGCCCCCGATGATTAGTTTTTACTGTTTCTGTACGGGCCGGGAACCTGAGACGGCGAAGGTACCGTTGGTCAGGTTCGGGATTGTACATCGGGACTGGCAGGGAGGAAGTGCCCCTCCAGGACCGACCTTTATATTTTTATTTAATTCATATATATTATTGAATTTGTGGGATTTGCTGGGTATTCTTTTCAGAATACTCATCCTTGCTTTCATTGTCTTACAGGTTTAGGCCATCAGGGCGAGAAGGTGCTGCAGCCCATTCCGGTGGAGGAATGAAGTGCCTGCCGCTCCCCGCTAGCTAAAAACGGTGTTAAATCTATTTAAAATATACGTTATTTACCTCTTCTGATACTAATCTGTGATAAGATCTGTATCAGCGGCCGATCCAGGACCTGATACAGGTAATCAGGGAACCTCTGGATAAGGGGTCCCCACAGTCGCGGCACGCATCCCGGCTTGGAAGGGACGAATGCTTAACCGTAGTGGTCGCCTGTCGCTGGTCAAGTCCACACTTGCAGCCATACCTGTTCACATCTCTATGGCCGTCGTTGTGGCCCCATGGGCCGTCAAAGCCATCGAAATACTCATGAAAGGCTTCCTTTGGTGTGGCACAGAGGTGGTCTCGGGAGGTAAATGTGTGGTCGCTTGGATCAAAGTCTGCTGCCCAACGGATCTTGGGGGGTTGGGCATCCCCAACTTGCAACTCATGGGCATGGCATTACGGTTGCACTGGCTCTGGCAAGCTAGGCAGGTCTTGGACGGAGCTACATTTCTCGACTGATAAATTGGTTGGTCCTCTCTTTGACGCTTCTATCTCAATACAGGTTGGTAACGGCGAGGTCGCTCTTTTTTGGATGGACAATTGGATTCACGGTTGCTCCATCCGGTCGTTGGCGCCCAACCTTTGGACGGCAGTTCCCCCGCGTATCAGGCGCACACGCATAGTCCGGGAGGGGCTCACCGACCGGTCGTGGGTCAGAGACATCAAACATGCTCTTACTGTACAAGTCGTTTTACAATACATTCGGGTGTGGACAACATTGAGGGACTGGCCCCTGAACAATGACCCCGATAAATTCATTTGGAAGTGGTCCAGTGCTACAGAGTTCTCCTTGGCATCTGCTTATCGGGCGTTGTTCATAGGTCGCCATGAGCTTAAGGGCGCTAAACAGTTATGGAAGGTACATGCACCGGGGAGATGTCGCTTCTTTGGCTGGCTTGCACTACATGGTCGCTGTTGGACGTCGAACAGATTGAAGCGTCATGGGCTTAAGTAAACGGACGAGTGTGCGCTATGTGCACAAGAGGTCGAAACGCTGGATCATCTGCTCACTGGTTGTGTCTTCAGCCGGGAGACCTGGTTTCGAGTCTTACGTCATGGGCTTAAGGAAACGGACGAGTGTGCGCTATGTGCACAAGAGGTCGAAACGCTGGATCATCTGCTCACTGGTTGTGTCTTCAGCCGGGAGACCTGGTTTCGAGTCTTACGTTCTGTAAGGCTACAGGCACTCACCCCACAGTACGAGTTGCCTTTGGCTGATTGGTGGATCCAAAGCCGGAAACGAATTTCAAAAGCCCTTCGCAAGGGTTTTGACTCACTATAGTCTGGCTCGTCGCTTGGTCGCTATGGTTAGAGAGGAACCGACGTGTTCACGAGCGCTCTGCCCTCATGCCAGTGGCGCTTACTCCTAAAGTGCTGGAGGAGGCGAGGACGTGGGCATGCGCAGGCTTTGGTGGAACAGGCGTCCTCCCAGGTGTTAGGGGTAACAGGGCATAGAATGTAGGTCACTTTTTATGCTTTATGTTATTTTGTTTCTTGGCCTCGGTTTCTTTTCGCGAGCCCTTGTAACTTTGTTGAATCTTGTACTTTGATACCCTCTCTTCCGCTTAATGAAAAAACGTGTCATGCACGTTCTAAAAGAAACAACTAAAAGAAACAAGTACGTCCCCTAGGACACACTTACAATTTGCATATATGCAAATTGTGAGCATCAGAACATGAATCATGGATGTGGGAGCCATACCACACAGGCACACACCACCCCCACCCCACCAAAACGTGCCTCTCCACACTGTGATCTAATGAATTAAATGTATGCAGAACGAGCTAGTCGACCACCTCAACAGAACGAGTTTAAATCCATCCCATCGTTTCTTCTGTGGAGAGGGCAAGGAGCGAGCATGGTTCACAGAGAACATAGAGGGACAGAGTCCTTTGACCAGGGGTAAACTCTACCTCCACCTAGTGCAAAGTAATCCTACCATTGTAGTCAGCCAACCAGAATCTAACGCCGGCATATTGCATTGCTTAAGCCTGGCTTGCCTATCCCAAGCAACCAAACACACCCTTTGTATGCTGCAATTAGAGTGCAATAATGAACAAGCAGCCAGACTAAATGAGCAAAACAAACTCACTTATCGACTGCAGTTTGTTTTGGCACTGAAGCCTCATTGTCAGCATTAGTAAGACGCCGCAACAATGGAAACAGTTTGACCAAAAAAGAGCAAACACAAAATAAAAAGAAATTCTAAGTGACCACAAAAATTCAGGTCATTAAACACCCCCAACTTCAAAACGGTTACAGTAGACCATCATTCAGACGCTAGTTAAGATAAGCACCAACAAAACCTTGGTGGCCAAGAGATGAACAAGAAACAAACCCAAACACTGAACCCTTAAGGGTGTGTCACCAAAAGCACAATTGCGGAGACAATCAGAAGGGCATTCTGCACTTCCACAGCCACTTCCAACAAACTGCTAATCATAGCTGGCATTCAGGAACTTCAACAGTTCATTGCGCTTGCTTTCTGCTGCCTTATCTTCCTTGGTCTTCTCAAGCTTCATCATTATCTACAAATGAAGTAGGTCAAATGCAAAGGATTCTTTTGCAAGAGAAACAGCACCTAGTCACCTACATTTAATTCTTTTCCTCACCTTTTTACCAGAGATCGCACTCCTTTGGCCCCCTTCTTCCTTTTCTTTGTCACGTCCAAGAAACTGATTGTGATGAAATAAAAGGCGTTTAGAAAGTGAGAAACACAAAAGGTGCGAGAATTTGCAAAACAAAGTATCTTGTACCTTGGAAAGCTGGACAGGACCATCACCACCCTCGCTCTCTTTCTTCTGTATAGAGCTCCCGCGTTGAAGAGAACAGAACCAACCAAGCAATAACCAACCAGCAAGCCAATCCACCATATTGTCACCCGTTCACGAACCCCAGCTCCAATGTCAAAGAGCCAACCCAGAAACAGGCACAAAGAAATATAAGGACCTCTTGTGTTGAAGTACATTGATTAAGTAAATGTTGTGTTATGTTAAGCCATTGTAAAAGGAGAGTAGTTTCTGAATAAATAGGAAATTTACCTCTCTGTGTTTACTCTTGTCTCGTTTATGATGTCTATCTTTGCTTCGCTCCCTCTCCCTAGACTGTCCATGAGGAAATGCAAAGAGAGCCCAAAGACATTAGATGCCTGCATATGGAAACCTCAATCGGGCACGAATCACATGACCAGTACCTTTCTTGACCTGCTGCTCTTCTTATGCTTCCGAGATCTGCCAGACGCCTCACGGTCGCTTTCATAAGAGCTTGTGCTGCTACAATGAGAATTTGAGATACCTCAATATGATAATACCAGGGAGAACCTCACAGAAACAAAAGTTTTTGCATGCCGAAGATAATTTTTGTCTTCAGTGGTCTGAAACACCAAAAAGCTATAACTCTAGCTCATTCAGGAAGCTCAGGCAAAACATAATGTGGATTGGTCACTAATTAACAGATTTGTTCACACAATTATCGTAGTCAATCCAGATCAGTCTCCCCTAACTCGACTTCATCCATCTAATCATGAAACCATCATTAAGTATATGAAGTGCATAAGCAATATTATCTAAAGTATTGCGAATGTTAGCCTGCACAAATTCAAGAAACAGAGATACTTGGGGGTTTCAAGTGCAGTGATCTGGTACATACCATTCACACCAACATCTGGTACAATTGCATCCAAAACAACGTGGCCTCCTCAATTCCAACTCCCACATGCCATCAATCTCAACATACGCATAAAAACGATTTGACACACCAACAACGCGCAGAAATCCAACACCAATACTAATCACCATCCGCTTTCCCTCATTCCAATCTCGGAATCACGAACACTACCTTCCAGATCCGATCACGAGGCAACCCTTCATCCTAACCCTAGGTCCAGGAGGGGGAAAAGAGGGGGATCGGATCACCTGTAGCTGTCGTCGTCGGACGGGGACCGCCTCCGGTCCCGATCGCGGCGGCGGCGCTTGTGGCGGGACCTCCGGTCCTTGCGCGCCTTCAGCGCGGACGAGGACTCGCCCTCCTTGCGGCGCTTGCTGCGGTGGCGGTGGCGCCGGCGGCGGTCGCTCCCCGAGGCGGAGGAGGAGGATGAGTCCGAGGAGGAGCCCGCGCTGTCGGTGTAGGAGGAGGACGAGGCGGCCGGAGACCGCGCCATGGTTCCCGGCGGCGGCGGCGCTCGTGGGGATTGACGCGACGAGGTGAGACAGGGGAAAGCGGCTCGATCTGCCTCGATTCGGAGGCTCCACGAGCGCTTCGTTGCGGTTGTTGGGCCAGGCCGGGCCCGGGTTCCCTGCGAAAGAAAAAGAAGAAGAGGAGGAGCAGGAGCCAGCGCTTCGTCGTGTTGAAAAAGGAGGAGGCTTGCAGCTGCTGGGCCAAACTGGGCTCCTCCGTGAAAGAAAAGGGTGAACGAGAGGTCTGGACCGGGCCGGGTTAGTGAGCAAACCCCGTCATCAAAGAGAAAAAAAAAGAGACCGATTCTGGGCCCGGTTGCCGCTCAAATTTCGACTACACCATTTTATTTTTTTAATATGATTTTTAAATACGATCGTATACTTGAATGGTATTTTTAGAAATAATTTTTAAATATGAAGTTTTTCTTTTGAGATTGAAACTGTTTTAGTGCAACAATAATGTTTTTGGTTCAAGAAAGTTAGTTCTACTGGAAAAAAAAATTCGAGACCAAAAGAATAATTGTCTTTCATTATTAGAAAAAAACTGTTGGATCTTATTTTATTGCACGTATACTAAGCACAGGGGCGAATCTAGCGTGGGGGCTGGAGCCCCCTACCCCCGTGAACTCCATGGAAGCCCCCCCCCCCCAAGAAATTTTACCCATAGAGGAAGAGGAGGAGGAGGAAAAAGAGGAGGAAGAAGAAGAGAAAGGAACACCAATGTTTGAATTAGCATTTCCACCTCCCTAACCTAGGCATACCTCGACACTAGTGTGCAAAGAGGAAGAAATCAAACGCATGGGCCGGCTGTTGACGTTGGCAGAGTTGTGCGACGTGCCAACTCCTGACAGTCTGAGCAATGCATAACATTTCCCAATCTATCCAGATGGAATAATACAGCAAAAATATTTTCTGTTTACCTAGTGCACTAGTACTCCCTATCCAGTATCCAGCCAGCTGAAGCATTACAAAATACTAGTAATAGAATACCCAGTGAAAATAACGTTTTCTGGGATTATTAGCAGTCAGGACAGAGAGTAATAAACCAAAAATAGACGAGATCGAGAATCGATCAAATAAAACGAAGCACAACTTAAACAATGTGTTTCGTCAAAAAAAATGGAAACAGTGGCCCATAATAGATATTTTCAGCACTAACATACCCTACAAAGTAATTGATAGAAACAAACACTCCTGGAGAACACTACTGTTCTCTGGCCTCCTTGGTTGTGCCTTCTGGTAGTTGGTACCACACCTGTAACTATTTCAGTATAGGCAGATCGTGCTGCACAACGCCCAACTGAATTCTTTCATAGCTCGTTTTCCCTTTCTTGTACATTCCAGCTGAGACGTCGCCATTCATATGCGTGTGAGTAAAGCCATCAAACCCCAGTGGAACTTTGCAACCTCGGCATTTTGAACTGTATCACTGATAGAACTTAATTGCGCCCTTGGAAATTCACTACAGATCCATCTGGAGTTTTGTTGCTCGGGTGGGGGCGTATAAGCGCACGATGATTGTTATTCCAATAGTCATTGCGAATATAAGAGCAAGAATGGCCAGAGCAGGGCTCCTGCGATCCATGATCGCAATAGCTCCTCCCTGCACTCCTCCTTTGTTGATCAGGCCGTGCTCCCTTAGCTCACCATTGGCATAATCTTGCTCTATCTTCATCCCTGTCTCATTCAGTCCTGGCAATTCAGGCCCTTTCTTCTCCGCTGGCTTAACCAGAGATGACGCTGCAGGGGAGCTGACAAGTTCGATAAGTCCTGCAAGTGCTTTCTTCTCGTCCTGTTCAAGCTCGCTTTCGTCTCTGATTGTTCCTTCACCCTGCTTCTCTTCTTCTGTCTCTGTAACAGCATCTGTAACCATGTCATCTAAGAGTTGGTCTTGATGCATCATCAGTTGTGCTGTCGGTGTGTTCTCCATCGATTCGGCCTCTTGAATACCATCACTTTCATCATTATTTTTACTGAAGATGATCCCCGGACCGTTGATACTGAGTTTGCTTTGATCAGATGCCTTCACATCTTTGTTATCCTAAAAAATCACAGTTCAGAAGAAATAAGGATGGTGATCAGACATGCACATTCCAAAATTTTGATCAAAGAAAGTAGGAAACCATACTTTTTGGGCGATCTCTTTCTCGATGTTGTTCTTGCTCAAGTCCTCTTCAACTACCTCCAAATTTCTAGGGACCTGAAACCACAATTTAGATGGATATGCAGAAGAAGACAGCAATGAGGCTGACCATACAGATCAGGCACTACAGCAGAAAGGATACAGGATTGCACTTACCAAACAAACAGTGATAACCTCCTGCATGAGGGTTTTAACAGGGTTCCTGCTCGAATTCTGATCAATTATTTCAACATGATCAGCTTTCTCAACATGTTCATTGTCCTGACACTAAAATTCAAAAGAATAAAGATTTATTTAAAAAAGGCGCCTACAACAATTACTGCAAATATATAGCAAAAAGGTTTCACTGTCCACAGTTATGCATAACAAAAAAACTACTAACCATATCATGTGTATAGAATTCCAAATGGGCCGGGCACGATTGCTGGCACGAGGCACGGCCCTAAAAAGCACGGCACTAGCCCGGCCCTAGGCACGATCGATAGTGCCTAGGGCCGGCCCGACCCGATGGAGGGTTAGTGCCTGGGCCGCCATGTCAGCACGGCAGCACGGCCCGAGGCACGGCCCGAAAATGGCCGGCCCGATGGTTGGCCCGATAAAAAAACATCAAACACCACCAGCCCACAATCACTCTACAGCCCACGGCTGGTTCAAGATCCTGACAATCCACCTTCACAAATACACCACCTCCCTCTCATTTTCCTCCCCACCCTCCGCGTGCAGCCGCCTCCTCCCCTACCTCCCGCTCCTCCTCAGCTAGTCAGCTCCAGGCTCCACCCGCTCGCCTGCCCCTCCTTCGGCGCGTCCGCCCCGACCGTCGCTTCTCCTCAGCTCCAGGCTCCTCCTCCGGCGCCTCCTCCGACCCGCTCGCTCGCCCCTCCTCCGGCGCGCCCGCTCCTCCTCAGCTCCAGGCTCCAGGCCGTCGCTTCAGGCGGGGCTGCCCCGACCGCCCCGCCGCGGATGGGTGCCGCCGCTTGAAGCCTCGAGGCCATGGCACATGCTTCCCCCCGCCGCCGCCGCGGGGGATTTGCTCCGGCCGCTCCGCCGCGGGGGATCTTGCTCCGGCCGCTCCGCCGCCGCCGGGCGCAGCGGCTCCGGCCGCGTCGGCCTCCCCCGTGACCTGCTCCGGCCACCCCCGCCGCCGCCGGGCGCAACGGCTCCGGCCTCCCCCGCCCCTGCTCCGGCCACCCCCCGCCGCCGCGGTGGCCTCCTTCGCTGCCATCACGGTCGCGGCTCCCAGATCCGCCGCCCTGGCTTCGGGCTGTCCTGGCCCGATGGCCCGTCGGGCTAGCCGGGCCACCGTGCCGGCCCGGCCCGAAAAATAGGCCGTAGGGCCGGGCCTGGGCCGCCAGGTCGGCACGGCAGCACGGCCCGGCCCGGCCCGAAGGAACAATCGTGCCTGATAGGGCCGGGCCGCGTCGGGCCGGGCCACTTCGGTCTAGGGCCGGGTTAGGGCCGGGCGGCCCGTTTGGAATTCTATAATCATGTGTGGTCGTCTCGACATGGTTCTTGCTTGAATTCTGATCAACTTCTTCGACATGTTCTTTGTCCTGAGACTCATATTCAGAAGAAATGAACAGAAGGCACCTATGACAATGACTGCACCTATAGCACGAAATTTCCAGTTCTCATAATTGTGCATAGCAAACAAATACTGACCGTATCATCCATGTCGACAGGATTCCTGCCTGAATTCTCATCAATTTTCTCTTCAGGTTTGCTGTCCTGAAACCCAATTTTTCGTAGCAAACTAAGCCATGCCAACAATTACAGTGCATGCAAATACATTCATGATGTATATTGTTGTTATGCAAGTTAATCCAAACGTTTGAACAGAGAAACAAACCAATTGATTGGCAACGATCTCATTGTCCTTGTGGATCTGATGGCTTTCCTCTGTCGCCTTGCCATCCTGAAACCATTGTTCAGAGGATTTTGCAGAGAGGTCATTTAGTAGACCTGACCTGATGAACAAAGTTTACAACAAATTATGCATGCAGATCAGAATGACTAACCACTCTACGGGATCCGATCTCGGTGTTGCCTGCGATGAACTTCTCATTGGACTGATCAAGCTTCGGCACCAATGCGACACCCTGAACCTACGAAATTTAACCGATTCTGCATGTAAGATTTCACCTGAAAAAGGAAAGAACCCAGGAACACCAGTTCGCCATCAATGAACACAACGACTCTCCTCACCTTCCCATCCTCGACATCTCCGCCACCCAAAACAGCGCCTTTCCTGCCAAAAAAAAAAAGAATCTTCTCAGCTCCAACGCCCAAACAACCGATCGTCTTATTCAATCTTGTAATCCCTCAAAAGCTCGCAAATTCATGAATTATAAACGCAGAGATGGGAGACGTACGCTGGCTGCCGGCTTTCGCGCTGCTGCTCGCCAGCCTTCTTCCCGCGGCGGGAGCGGCTGCGCCACGCGAGGACGGCGGCGCCGACGACGGCCGCGCCGCCGATGAGCAGGATCGCCCCCACGCCGTGCGGCGCCCGCGCGGACACGCGGAACTTCATCCCTCCGCCCTTCCTCTCAGCGGCGGCCCCGGCTCCCTTCTCCTCCCTCTGCGGCTCCCGCGGTTCCTGGACGACGGCGCCAAGAACGCCGCCTCCGCCCGCCGAGCCGCCTCCTTCCATGGCAATAAGGGCGTGCGTGCGTGCGGCGGCGAATTAATGAGGCCACGCGGCTTCGATGACGATCCTTCCCCTCCCCTCCCCTCCCCTCCTAATTGCGCTGCTGGTGGTGGGGGTTGGTGGTGCCGGCCGGTCGGGCTTCTCGTACGTGTGTTCTTGCGGGCGTACGTTCTAGAGGGAGGAGAGGACAGAGGAGGAGAGGGAGAGGTTTTAGGGTGGGTGGGGAGAGAAGCAGGGCCGGTCGGGTCGCATGGCCACTCGTCGATGGAGATCGCAGGCTCTCAGTCGCCGCGCAGACCCACAACTCTCGGATCATCAACGAACTGGTGGGAAAGTCATGTTGGAGTGTTGGACTGACGAAAAAACAAAAAGGAAACAGAGGAAAAAAAACCTGCTGCGTGTCCGGCCTCATGGATCGCGTAATCTTTGTGTGTGTCTCCGGTCTCCGCGCCGTGCGTGTCTTTTGTGAACCATGCTTACAGAACGCCACAAACGCACGCATAACATGTGATATTTTAATTTGCCGGCAATCGTAATTCAAGTCAGTTTAGTCACGTAATTTGTTTTTTTAACCAAACCTAAGCCCTTATAGTACAAAAATTGAGGATATGAAATTAGAGCAACCCTTTTTATCTTCTTTTTGCTGTTTTGCCCCTGCTTAAGTATACAATATTTGTGATTTTGCCCTTATTTTTTTAACTTTGTGATTTTGCCCTTCACTATTCACAAGTCAATGCGATTTTGCCCCTAGTCAACGATCAAAACAAGCGCAAATTCGCAAAGAATAAGGACAAAATCACAAAGACTTGTAAATATCTAAGGGCAAAATCACAAAGTTAAAAAAACAGGGGCAAAATCACAATTGCACTTCAAAATAGGGGCAAGAACACAAAAAATCCTAATAATAAAGGTAACTAACATAATTATAGCAATTGCTAGGACACACCAGGAATAAGAGTTTTTTGATTGGTAATAATAAGGCTCTACTCTACTTCTCCTGCTTGCGGTCTTGACGAGTGACTGACACCTATTCAAACAGAGCCTCAGTGACATCTTGAATGTATTTATTTATTCTAAACTCATATCAAAGTTCAAAACTCCCTAAAACCTCTGGTCATGAGTCGACCACACGTGTAGAGACCGCCGGCGCCAACAGCAAGGTGAAGACAAAACCTTATCCAACGCATCATGACACCGGTGCAAATTGGAATTCGGATGCCAACATGGGGGCAATTATTAAAGAAACAACGTAGGGACAAGATCGTGGGCCCAGGACAGTGACTATATACAGTGCATACGAATACGAGTCGGTTAGAGATTTGGTTGACACTTCAATGTTGGGGTAACTATGTAATTCCCATACTCCCTCCGTCCTGAAATAAAGGCACCACAGACTTCAAATTTTGTCCCTAAATATAAGGTGTTCTAATGGTTTTTGGCAAATATTAAATCAACTTAATTAAAAACTTGTGAAATATTTCTCTTGTTAACTGTAAAACTTGCCTTGTATTACCATTTGCTAAGGGTATATGAGACAATTGCCCACCTCATTAATCTGTCTTAAAAGTTCTAGGATTCATGGTATTTCAGGACGGATTGAGTACCTGCTTTAATGTTTATTAATATAGACCGATCAAACTTTTGAACTTTGATTGTCAAAAGTCTAAAAATGAAAGTCATATGTGTATATAGTAACTCTACTCCCTCCGTCCCAAAATAAATGCAATTTTAGGATTTGAAATTTGTCCCACAAAAAATGCAACTTTGACCTACCAAACATAAAAGATAATAGTCTCCGGAAGCTTCTTGTATAAAAGAATAAACAATGTCTAGATATTTTTTACAAAAGACAAAGAGTAGTTTAGTAATTTTACATATAGCATTAATTTGCATGCTCAATCCTAGAGTTGCATTTATTTTGGGATGGAAGGAGTATGTGCTTCCTCCATTGATTTAGTTTAGAAGTACGAAAGTCGTATGTGTATGGTTCCAAGTTCAATGCATGCTTGTCAAAAGTTCAATGCATGCACGTGGTCTCATACTTAAGCAGTTAATTAAGTTAAAATCAGAAGACCACGTAAGTCAATGGTGGCAAGTATTTGGTGTAAACGGTTCATGTTCCTCTAAAAGACCATGTTTCACAAAAAGAAAATGAAAAATTGCATGTATTTTTTTAATGATAATATATTTCAATATTTCAGTCTCTGCAACAATCGATGCATACAATTTTTTGTGGTTTTGCTTACTACAAAACTTCTTGGAAAAAAACGGACCCCACAGGCCACAAACCCAAATAAGTTTCAGCCATAACTAAATATTGGGAAGTCTAATATTATTAAGCCAACCGTTCTTAGCAAACACTTCCAAGATCGTGGACTCAAGCACACGACACCCTCATAGGATTTGAGGATGATCCTCCTTTTTTCAGCATACTCCAGAAACGGATCCAATATGTCCCTCTGTATATAACCTGCATAGAAGAAGAGACTTTTGTATTGTTAAAAGAAAAACTACATGTATGGTCAATAGGAGTATAGTTTTAATTGGGTTGTATTAAGCTAGCAATTCAATCATTGTAAAACATGAGTGGAACCTGCCCACCAGGGTTCAATTCCTCAAAAACTTGGCACCAGTGCTCACATTCTTCCTGACGTTGCCCGGTGCCCACCTCTCCTTTCATCGACCCCAAATGTATTTTTTTTTTTGAGGGCGACCCCAAATGTATTTGTGTCGGAGCTTCAAGCACTTATGGCGGCGATACTTCTGATCAGCTTTTGCATTAGAAATGATCATGTGAGAGCTATGTGTCGCACATATTTTTCGTGTTGCTTCTCTTATTCAACATATAAATATGGATTGATTTTTAGTTCTTTAATTATACTCCTAGATATGCATCTACTTCTGAATTTGTACGCTTACTTTTCAAGTGTGTCTTTGGACCCCGTGACTTTGAAGCCATTTTATGTCAACAAATCGTGTTCTCAGCCTTGACATGAAAACCAAATTGTTGCAGACGTCGAACCTTTTCCTGTTCACTTTCGTGGACTGTGTGCCGAATCGTCAGGGTTCTTGCTGCTAATCTTTTTCAGGAATAGCTTTTTTTTAACTCCACTCGTTTTAGATCCGCCCGAAACTTCTTTGCTGGGCAGTGGCGAAAAGTTTGCTGTCCGTGTCCGGGCCTGAAGCTCGTGCGATCACGTGCTGAAGACCAATTGGGCAGCTGCCGTCCAGCTCCGGCACAGTGACACTGTAGGACACAATAATGTTACTCTGGCCCGTGGACACGTAAGAGAGTAAACGCCTTAAAGTTTCACGATACTACGAATTCTTATTCGTACTGATGTTTCTAATATTGGACTTATTTTATGATTGGAGGAAGTGGTTATTTATAATATGCTTTTTGCCGAGATTTCTTTATTGAAATGAATGGTTTTCCATTTGGGGCTTGTTTAGTTCCCGAAATCTTTTCGTGAAAAGATTTCGAGTTTTGATTTTACCGATTTAGAAGTAGTAAATGTAGATAAAAAAGGTGAAAAGTTATATGGATAGACTGGAAATCTCGAGACGAATCTAACGATGGTAATTAAAGGGTAATTAATCCATAATTAGCGGATGGTTACTGTACCATTACTGTTGCAAATAATGGATTAAGTAGGCTCATTAGATTCGTCTCGTGATTTACAGACTATCCAAATATCTTTTCACTTTTTTCGTCTACATTTAATATTTCATGCATCTAAGATTCTCTTTTGATGTGATGGGTGAAAAAATTTAGGTGGAACTAAACACGGGCTTGCTCACTGAACGTGCGATGCAGAAAGCAATAATGGCACTGGCTACTTTGTGCACGGCCGGCTGAACCTAACTCAAGCCAAATCCAACTACCCAAGCACCAATCAAGATAACGAGGTATGGTTATCTGCAGTGGTACAGTTGATGGTTAGGTTGCATATCATGCTCTCAGCACTGAGAAGGGTCCCTTTCAACTTGATGGGCGTTCTGGAGCAGGACAAAGTGTCGTCTCCAAGGTTCTCAGAGCCCATGTAGCCAACCTGTGGAAATCCGGGAAAACACAGCAAGAAATAACGGAACCATAAAACGACAGGCAATGGTTGGAAAATCGGAATCAAACTTTGGCTTTTGTTCACGGCCTGGGCTACGCAACAATTCTTGAACTCGCATGCAGGAGAACAGAGTCTAGTGATAAATGCGACAGTTTCTTGTGAATTGTGCAGATCAAACTTTGGCCTTCGTTCATGGCTTCATCCATACAGCAGAGACGCCACATGGTAACTTTACATGCAGGAGTACAAACTACATGTCTCCATGACGCACGGCCATTAAACTGCATTATATACATCTCACCTCTAACAACATGAAAATAGAACATTATATACATATCAACTGAGACATAAATGACAGCCAAGGTAAGGAAGAACCTGTGATGCAAAACACAGGTCATATCTCTTATGATTGTTTCATCTCAAACCATGAGAAATGAAGCAACAAATACACTAACTATTCCCAGGAAAGCAGACCATTCCGCTGCAGGCTATGCACAAACTCACTCGATACATGAAACGTACCGATGCCACGGTGTACAAGTACAACTGTACATACACTGGACCCACAAGACGACAAACGCCGTGAGATGGCGCCTGAGAGGAAAACAACATAGTCACAACTTTGGGGGCAGGAGCTTACGCCCCCAATGATTATTGCAGACTATCTTCACTCACATGGCTCAAAACATAAGCCGGGGCCAAGCTTGGAAGATCTTGAGTTCATGACCCTTGCGGATGTTGCCACTGCACAGGCGAGGAGACGAACGCAGGGTTCAGTCTAACATTCCTTGTAGACGAGAGGCTTGTTGACCCATCTTATTCGGCAGCCGCATGCCTGCAGCATCTGGAGGAGCTCAGGGGACAGGACATTCTTAAGCCCGGTGAGCATCTTCAGCTTCTTCAGCCTACTGCAGGCTGCTCGCAGCGCCATCTCGAAACCTTCTATGGAGACCCACGAGAGGTGCACCATCTTAATGTCCTGGAGGCACCGTAGGGAGCTTAGCAGGTGGCACAGGCCCAAGCCAGTGACTTGGCAGTATGATATGGTAAGCTGCAGAATGAGGACAGGCTTATAAGTTCCTGCTGCTTAAGAATTTGCAAGGACAGGATCTGAACTCTGAAGATTATTTACCTGTCTAAGGTTAAAAGCATTACGAGCAAGGGCCCCCAGAGCAGCGTCATCCACCGAGTAGCAACGTTTCAAGTCCAGTTCTATCAGGTTCTTGCAACCAACTGCAATTGAGGAGATCCCTATGCCTGTGATCCGGACCAAGCACCTCAGTTCAAGGTTTGTGAGTTCCTCCAGAGAGCCTAAGTGGCCCAAACCACTATCGGTAATCTTGTTGCAGTAGCACAAGTTTAGCAACTTAATCTTCTTGCAGCCATTTGCTAAAGCTGCCAACCCATCATCAGTAATGGAGTTGCACCTGAAGGAATATTATAGACATGTTACTTTCATGCATGATGACTTAAAGAATCATGATATAAAAGATTAGATAAGAAGAGTTAAATTACCTGTAGAGATCAAGCTCCACGAGCTTTCCACAGTTTGAACTAATAAAAGCAATGCCTTTGTCAGAAATACTTGAGCATAGACCTAATTTCAATATTTGCAGTTCAGAGCATTTGGCCAAGTGCTGCAATGCTGCAGAAACAAGTAGCTTATATGGTCAGGCTCAATTTGAAATGAACAGATTTGGGGGAAAAAATGGACAATACATGATAGTAGAGACCACGAACCTGCATCGTTCACTCCACAGTCAGTGAGGTCTATCTCCTTAAGATTGGGGCAACAAGTTGCAATCCGCTCTAGTCCCTTCTCGTTTATCAAAGAGCAGGATTCTAACCGCAAGCGTTCAAGCATCTTACAGTTGTCAGCTATCGAATCAAGCGCATTGTTGGTGATGAGATTGCAGCATGTGAGATCAATTGTCCTTAGGTCGCTACATCGAGATACAAGAGATGAAATTCCTTCATCTGTAACACCGCTGCATTTGCTTAGTCCAATCTCAACCAGGTTGTTACAACCTTCACCAATGGCTTGAAGGAGAGAATCCGAAACTTCAAGACCATCGAGTTTCAATGCAGTCAAGGTTTCCTTCAGTGTTGCCAACTTGGACAGAAAACACTGTCCTATCTCCTACAAGTTTAAAAAATAACAACAAATCACAGAAAGTTAGACATTTGTACCTTTAATTAATTGTCCACTCTTCATAAGGGTTGAATCCCTCATAATATGTAGTTATGTTTCTAACATAACAACAGGGCATTTCGCATTGTACAGAAAAAATAACTAATGAGTGTGTGGTGCAAGTATGAGTGTGTGGTGCAAGTAACGTTGGGAAGACCAACTCACATGCAAACAATCTGCAGCATGTAACTTCTGGAGAAATTTGCGACCATCTATGAGTGAAGCTAATCCCTGGTAAGTCACATGATCACATCTTGACACATCAACACTCTGAAATAAAAAGAAGGTTCTTAGAAGGGATCAACGCTTAAAAAATATCAAAAGTCAGCATTAAAAAGCATTAAGTTGCCAGTGATGCTGCACACACTATAAGTATCCAAATTCCAGTTTCCAGATGAGTTTAAGTACCACTGTCAGGAAGCTGGAATTTGGATACTTAATCAAATTTTACATAATCAAATTGACACAATAATATGCATCAAAGGTCTATAAAAGTTTAGCACCTCAAGGTGTGATTACCTGCAGTGAGTCGCTGCCCTTGCTCAGCAATTCCAGACCTTCATCATCTATACCTGAGCAACCAACCATTGCCAACTCCTCAAGCTTCTCAAGTGTGGATATTGATCTAAGGGATCCATTACCCACCTGCAACAGAAGAGGAGTACAATACAACGATGTCATGACCCCAATCTGAAATTAAATAATGTAGGATGGGCTAGACTCACACATAGCACCTTGCTTATGCTTTTTGTAATGGCTTATGGTAAATGGGTTAGGTTGGAGGAAAAATGTACGGGTCATAAGGCTTTGCATGCTAGTGCAACTCCAACTGTAAACTTCCAATTTTGGACCATGCCAGTATCACAAGGTGACATGGTATGGTTATGAGAATGGGTCTACTAGGCCATATACTCAGCCGTGTACAAATAACAGATATTCCTACTATCTAACTGTTACTGCATAGTTACCGTATAAGAAGCAATTAGGCCACATGATCATCTGATTATACATATTCATAACTTCGATAGGCGAGAGGTGTAACTACCGACTATTAGGTGGTGTGACAAATCAAGTACTCTTTACTGATTTTTAAAACATTGCAAGGAACAACTGAACAAGTCCAAACAAGCCAGATGTTACATATAACTACTGTACACTCCAAACTTTCACTACTATCTACAGACGGGGGAAAGAAGGCAAGAAAGATGCAGCAAGTTCCTACACAAGCTGCAACAATAGGATCCATACTGCTCCGAATAGCACCTTTTCACTCATATGGATCAGCTTCTAACTAGAAGAACCATCTCATAAGTTCCATTTAGTAAGATTTTAAGAATATCTCGCTTTTACCATGGGACTACGGGATATTTCTGGTGTTGCAGCATTGGAAATTAGGAATACATCGCTTCTATCTAAACAGCATTTCATTCCTAGCCCCAAACCATATCTACCATGACTAATCATATCTCATGTTTCCCCTAGCCAAACAACAAACAGCTGACATAATAGTAGTGTTAACCTTGAGGTAGGAGACGTCGAGGCTGCGGAGCTCGGGGCATTTCTTAGCGAGCAGATCAATTCCAATATCAGAGATCTCACGGCACCACTTGACACTAAGCTTCTCCAGCCTGGGGCACCCAACAGCCACCTTAGCAAGCCCCATATCCGTAACAGCAAGGCACTTCTCCAACCTGAGCTCCCTGAGCCCTGCCGCTGCCGCCACCGCCGCAGCCTCCCGGTCCCCGGCGCCGACGCAGTGCGAGAGGTCGACCGCCTCCATCCTCGGGCACGCCGCGACGAGCGCCTCGAGCCCGCGCCAGCCGACCCCGCTCGCCCGCGCCAGGCACACCCGCCGCAGCCCCGCGAGCCCGCCCCCGGCGCCCGCGACCGCCGCCGCGAGGGACGCGTCGTCGAGCGACGCGCAGGCCGAGAGGTCGAGCCGCTCGAGAGACTGGAACGCGCGGAGCAGGCGCGGGAGCGGCTCGCGGCGGAGCACGCGCAGCGCGCGGCGGTGCGCCGCCTCCGCCCGCTCGAAGGCCCGGCTCACCAGGCGGCACGCCTTCCGGTCACGCGGCTCACGCAGGTGGTCCAGAATCTGGCCTAGCAGGTCCAGCGACAGCACCCCGATCCCGACGCCGCCGGCGGAGTCGTAGTCGAGCTTCTGCCCCTCCCGGCTCATCGCGGCGGCGATCCGCGCCCGCTGCTAATCTCACCAGCGTGGGCTTCCCCTACTGCTTTCGCCGCCGAGGACGAGACCCGAAGGAGAGTTGTTACCGGGCCCACGCGGCGGCGAGGAGGGGGGGTTGGTTTAGGTGGGGATGAAGAGGAAGGAGAGGAAGGGGAGGAGGGGGTGGTGGTCGGGGAGCGGGAGGCGCGGTTGGGCGACGGGCCGGCGCGGTCGGGCAAGGGCGCGGCGCCGCAGCATGGTAGGAGGGGGATCCCGCGGGCGCGGATGGCGGCGACGGCGGCGCGATCCCGAATCGATCCGGCCCAGGGGTGGTGGTGGAGGAGGAGGAGGATAAGCCGCGGCGGGGGAGCGGGGACTGGGGGGAGGTGGGTACGGGCGGTGGGGGAGCTCGACAGGTGAGGAGAGGGAGGGAGGCGTGGAGCGGCGCGAGAGGGCAGGGGAGAGGAGAGAGAAAGGGGATTGGGATAGGTGATGCCGGTCGGAATACCGCCTGCCTCAGCTCAGCTCAGAGTCGAACGAAGGTGCCACCTGATCGCCCCCGCCGGGAGGGAGAGTCGGCATGACCAAACTGCCCCCTCCCGGGCCCACACCTCTTATCTTTCTGTCGACGTCGATTTTAACTTTCACCCCAACAGTCTAGTGCTAATTTTGAATTCGGTTGCAATTCTAGTACTTGAAATCAGTAGGATTTTGTAGGGTAATTTTTTTTTGGGAAATTATTGTTTTGATACAATTCGGTACTACGAGATTATTGTTTTGATAACAAGTGGTAGAAGAGGTTTTGGTTTCCATGGGCATCGAGTTCAGTTTTGCTAGGGAACCCGTTGTGCAGTGCTGCGGTGGCTAGTTTTGACATTTGCCCCGGTGCTGCTGACCGGCTGGTGTTGACCGTACGGTCCCGTGCACGCTCCGAGCTGGGGAGTCACATGTTTCTTCTTTTCTTTTAGGGGAAGAAGCTCACTTTTTGATGAGTAAACAGTGCAGGAATTCTTGTGTGTTGGCTGAGATGCGACCTCGTCAACTTGGCATTCATTTACATGGTTCGTTGATTGTTGAATGCTGATGCCTTAATCGTATTCGAATTTGGAACGGACGTCGCTTTAATCTTTCAACTTTTTCCTTCGAAAAAGATTATTTGAGCGGGAGAGGTATTGTCACGTCAGGATAGTTTTTTTTTTCTCTCGAAAAGATGTACGACAGGTCACAAGGTTTATCGTGGATCTTATTAGCGGAAGGAAACGGGAAAAAATTACAACCAGGGGAAGTAATCGCAGTTACGATAGTTCAAGAGTACTATTATGAATTCTGAAACGTGTTCTAATTGTGTGCATCAACTAGTGGCTAGTCAGGTCAGAATATCCCTATATCCTATGCTTGATACCTTTGTCCTGATAACCCGTTTACATGTGTTACGGAGTAGTCGCTAGCCAGAATGATAGGATGTGCCGAGGTAAGAAACTAAAGTGAGAGACAACTAAACACACCCTTGTGTGCTAATTTCAATCAGAAATAACCGAAGACGTATTTAATTTGTTTCAGTCACGAGCAATTGCAAGCTACAGAGAGACACAGACGAGGAAAGTGCGCTCAGGGTCATCAGTGGCTCTTTTTTTTTGGGGGGGGAATTTGGTCATCAGTGGCTCAAGAAAGTGCGTTGAGAGTCACTAGCTCGATCAGTGTTAGCAAACACAATAATTTACATTAAATTTTTAGCTAAATCTTCATCGCATCCACGCGCAATTAGACAGCTGAGACCGAAAGCCGCAGAGCCTAAACTATTTTGGGGGCATTTGGGGAAGGCTGTTTCTTTTCTTTTCTCCTGTGTTTGTCAGGTTGCTTTTGGATCAGGGCAGCACTGCAGCAATAGTTAAAGACGATCGCCTGTATTGACATTTTGCTTGGGGGTAATTGACCGCCTTGTATTTGACCGGATGGCCCCGTGCTTGCTCTGAGCTGGTGTTTGCATGTTACAGTTCTTCTGAAAAAGAAACTCCTGATTAATGTGATATGCAAAGTCATGAAGCTAAATACGCTCTGCTCTGACGGTAACTTTGATCCCTAAAGAACCAAATAGGTCATCTGATCTAGGTCGCCAGAAGTTTCTCTATTGGGTCGATCCTTAGGCATAGTAGAATTGTTTTAGAGCAACTCCAAAAGACTCTCTAAATTCTTTCTAATTGTTAATTTTAGAGATTTTGTTTAAAAATATACCTTCCAACAGCTTCTCTATTTAGTTATTCAAACATACTCACTCTCTATTCCGGATTTCTCGGTAGCAAAATATAGAAAAGAGAATAGCACAACATATAGAAAAGCCGATGGAAACCGGAAAGATATAGAAAACGATTTTTATACAAATGACTCTCCAAATGATGATTTAGAGAGTGAGAGTTAAAGAGACTCTTGGAGATGCTCTTACACTGGTTAACCATGTCTATTGTAATGGTTATTTGCAAGGAATTTCAAAGGATTCCAATTCTATTGGAAAATGCCATATATGACCCTTTCGAACAAAGGATTAACTGCACCCCTATGAAACTCCTTAGGATTCCTATTTGGATGCATGAATAATAATAATAATAATAATAATAATAATAAGTATGTTAATTAAGTGTACTATTATAATTTTCATGATTCCTATTAAACAAGTTTCATTTGGGATTAGATATATCCCCTACCTCATGCATTTCCATAACATAGACACTATTGAAATATACTCATACTTCTTAGCACTTCATCCTTGGTATTTTTGTTTCACACATCCACTAGTGACTGATCAGATCTGACCAACATGCCCATGCTTGAGACTAAGGTAAGGTTCTTCGAAAATAGGAGAATCATCACAATTTGCATGTGACGGTCTACTTATGTAATCTAGATTAAATAACATATTAGGAAGTAGAACGACAAGATGAGATGAAATGTGTTGTTTCAAGTAAAAAAACATCAGCGTGCGAATGACGCCTTACATGTGATGCTTTTATTAGAAATAATACACATTGGACGGTAGAGACCAGAAATAATCATTTGCGACGTGAAAAACAAGCGGAAAACATACACAAAAGCTTACGTTGGCTTAGAGTTAGCCTAGCAAATTTACATTTAATATTGTTGCACAATCTTCACACGCTGGATCATTCCAAACTCCACCAAAAGCAGAGTCATCATTTGGGGAAGGTCTTTTCCAGTTTTTGTGTGGTTGCATTTGGGGCAGTTGATGAAGGAGCTGTGAAGTGAAGGCATCATCTAGACTGAACTAAAAGAGGTGGAAGGCAGACAAACCAACCTCCCCCGGGTGCTGTACGTTGTGCAGGCTGTTGCTCATCACACACTCTTCAACTTTTCTGCGTCAGTCCCAAGTTAGATGACCTGTATAATATTAAGACATAGATTCTGGGTGTTTTCTATTCACAGCTGGGGGATCTGTAAACTAATGTCTGGGTAAGAGAACCACAGCCCCGGATTAAATAATCCATCTATTCATTAACTAATATTATGTTTTCTTATTGTAGTCCTTGATCATGTTATGAACACAAGCAAAAAGTGAGGAATCTCCACGCAAGCACCGACCAGGCAATCAAAAATTTCAAAACCAGAAAAACACTTAGGGATAGTTAGGAAGTACCCCAACAATCACAAATAAGTGACCTTTGGGAGTGTTTTGGGTCAATTACTCTAAATTTTGATTGGCAGTATTTAATATGTGTTGATTTCGGATATCTAAAACTGGCATGATTGGATTTATCTCAAAATATAGTTTCATAAAATTATACTTTACCATGTTTTAAAAATATTAATTAAAGTTCTGTTTTAGAAACCATGTCAGTCAATATAAAATGCGACACTTATTTTGGTCCGAAAGACTATTATGTTAGAGCAATTCAATTTAAAGATACTCATTTTACATACTCATAACACCAGATGTTGTTGAGTACCGGTCAAATTTGTTACCCTTAATATCTTGAAAAAAATGGTTGCACATGTTAAGTAACATATAACACAAACTATGGGCTTGTTTGGATGCACTCCTGCAAGTGTGCCTAGGCATCAATCCTGGCCCCATGCTCACAAAATCGAGCGCCTGGATGAGCTGACTGGCCCAAGTAGATTTTTTGTGGTAGAGAGGAATGAAGATAAAAATCATCACTATTTTGCATGTGGACAACATCCTGTTTACGTAATCTAAATAATAAAGCACATTAGAATTAGCAATGACAAAAGGAGACAAAATGTGTTGTTTTAAGTAATTAAAATCAAACAGGCATGACAACAAGACAGTACGCATGATGTTTACTCAAAAAAAAAGTTAAAGGCGACAAATGAGGCAAGGAAACTCAGGAACAACAAGCAGATGCCACCTATTGTTGTTTCAGTCATCAGAAATAAAGACGATGAGATGAGATAAATGGGAAAAAAAAACATGCAAACTGTTGCCGGTGGTTCTGTGTTCATATAGCAATTCACTTTTATTTTCTCAATCTTCACCTGATCCACTCCAAGCTAACTATCTCCACCGAAGGCAGAGTTCAGCTGTTTTAGGGGGCATCTGGGGAAGGTTTGGGACATCATCTGCCGACGGCAGACCAAACCTACCATCTACCTTCCTCAGGTATATACTCGTGCACTTTTTTGTGTGAATCTCACGGGTGAAGTTAGCCGATCTATCTGACCATAGGATACACATTCTGAACGTTTTATAAGCAGAGCTAGGGATCTGTAAATTGTGCTGGAAAATAAGGACAACCACGACCATCAACTAATTAATTCATATCAATTCATTTAATAAAAAATCCTTATTCTTATTATATGATTAAAGTGAAGGAATCTCCGCAGAACATGGTGCCCGGTGCCATAAATATTTTGAAACATAACTTAAAAGGTTATATAAATAAATTTAGTAGACAAGATTGTGTTACTGCACCATTCAGACCGATAATCTATAAACTAGAACGATAAGAGGATTGATATTATATGATTGTGTTACTTCTTTTTTGTGGAATATAAAGACACCGTCGAATGCAGTTTTAGGAATTTTAGTGGTGACCCTTCTGTTAAGGTTTTGTGCGGCTGCATTTGGACGGACAGGCGATCGAGAGCGCGGAGAAGGCCAGCCAGCTGAAGAAGCGGCCGGCGCAGCCGCGCGGGAGGCAGGCGGCATCTGGGAAGCGGTGGGACGGACAACCAAACAAAACAACCAGACTCCTCCACTTGTCTGCAGGCTGATATGGCACTACAATCCAGGTGGTGCGTCGAACTCACAGTTCCCGTCCTTGTTGCCATATCTGTCAAAAAGTTCTTACTATATTGCCAAAGTTCTTTTCAGTGTTGTTGTCAAGTAGGAGTATAGTTCTCCACTTCTGGTGTAATTTGCCCGCGTGAGATTATATTCTGATATGCTCTGGGAGGGTCCAGGAGGCCTGAACTACTGAAGTTTCTTCTTTGTGGTGATTCTGCAACCTGAAACAATCGCAATTGTTCCGGCAACTTTTCTACATCAGTCCCAACAAAAGAGGTCGTCCTTGAGGTCTTGTCACAAACTAAAACCTGTGTGAAGGACAATCCTAAAGATCAGTTAATCCACTCATTCATTAAAAAATAGTTTCTTTTCTATTGTTGTTGCCCTTATCAACTTATCATCATAGTACTTCAATGGTAACATGAGGAATCTCCACACACTAGCACCCATAGCAGAGAGGGACACTAGCTAGTTTTCTGTAGATGCTTCTAGGTTCCAATAAAACTAAAGAATATATAACCTACTAACATCATGTCATCACACAAAACCTAATTTCTTGGGTAGTGCGGGCGGCTATCCAAGCACTGAAAGGCCACACAGCATATCTGAATCTGATAGCTAAGGTGAGAAGGACAAGTTCCCGTCGCCACGGGACACCACACAAACACATGCAGAGCATATCACCGGCCTCAGATCAGCCCAGAGCATGATCGAGCATTCAAGTGTGATGGGGAGCGGCGTGATGATATGAGAAGTGGCGGTTCACATCCATGGGAGAGGATATTTCGAAAAAAAAAACATCCATGGGAGAGGGAGCTGCAGAATTATTTGCGCGTGCACAACGACGACACGTTGGATGGGATGGACACCTGCAGCCACACACACACAGGCCGAAATTGAGCTTTCGGGAACGGAAAAGGCGTTGTTCCAATCCAAAGCAGTTTTGGAGGCGGCTGTGGAAATTCGGTAGTATGAAGGTTGGTTGATTGGAGGTCTATCGTCGATTGTTTTTTTTTATTTCTAGGTGATAGAAATAATTGGAGATTAGATGTTTGATTGATATAAAATGCTTGGCAGTACATGTAAAGGACACGTTGATGATGTGAAGTGTTAGTCACTACATCTAAAAGAAATCATTATACTTTGCTTTTGATTATTTCCCTTCATTTGTGTACGCCTTTTCCTATTATTTGCGATCAGCTTTAGAGCTGAAATATTCTAAAAATATGGCTGTGTGCGGTCGCAGAGGTCAGAATTTTTCCTTTTTCTAAAAAATCTAAAAGAAATCATGTTGTTATCTAAAAAACTAAAAGACATGTTGGGCATTTGGTGCTTAAGAAGAAAAGTATACACATCTTCTAACGAGTAATCCGTATCCTTTAGCAGCCAGAAAGATTGACTAGGGATTTGGGATTGGAGATGTTAAGTGAAAATGAGAATGAGAACTGATAATTGATTATTGTGTTGTGTGTTACATATATATACAAGTCCAAGGGGTGCCCCCAAAGGGTGCCTTTCTATGAAAGGGTGTCTCTCTAGAAGTGGTGTCTATACAAAAGGGTGTCTATTCCTAAAAGGTGTCTATTGATCACTACTAATCCTAATTAATCCTAACACTCCCCCTTGATCAATTGACTTCTTGTGGGCACCATTGTTTGTTCATCAGTTATTGCTTGAAGCTTTGGAAAAACCCTGTGGGAATAAAAACCAAAGTAGATAGATATACCAGGCAAAACTCCTCAAACCCCAGTGGGAAAAACTTGAGGAGAAACATAATTGTATGTGTATATGCCATCGAAAACTCCTTTAAAACCCGGTGGGAAAATGAGGAGAAATAATATGGCATATGTGATTATTGTCTCATTATAAACTTATATGAGAAAAACCTTGAGAGGAAAAACTCATAACAAAGTTTTGAGATCAATACTATGATCTGTGGATCATATTTGAATAATCTCCCCTAAAACCCAATGGAAAAAATATGAGGAGAAATGATATGTCTTTGATATCTTCTTAAAAACTCTTGTAGAGAAAATAGAAGATATGACATGTAATATGTCTTGATATCACCTCTAAAAACCCCGGTGGAGAAAAATAGGTAATATGACATATAGTCTTGTATTGATATTGCCTCATTAAAACCTTATGAGAAACCATACGAGGAAAAACTCATATAGGAAAAAGAGTGCAATATGATGTTTGAACAGGTTTAAAATTTTGGGAGAGTCTCCCCCTGAACCTTGCAAAGTTGTCATTTACCATTATCGGTAGATAAGGACTTTCTGTGAGATTCTCACATATTTGATTTGCAAGATGTTTATTTCTCAATGTGTAACAAATGAGAATAAACATGTTGAGCAATACTCTGGTTGATATTGCTCTATTAAACCTATTATATCAATACAATACCAAGCGTATCTTGAGAGATAGTTGTTCATGATTCAATAGAATCAACTTAATCATTCTATATAGTGACAAACATAAGTGGTGTTTTAGAATGATAGATGGATGTAGTTGTTAGAGTCTATTGACTCCCATTAGAACTATACCATCATGATATCAGTTTATGTTCTAGCAATATGGAGATTATTTAGCTAGTAACTTAGAATCACTATGGTTATATCTTGATTGAATAAATCAAGATGTTTGGTGCCATAATATATCTATTGATATCCAGTTTGACTCCTGCCAAATGGCTTGAAGGAGTTGCACATTTTGAGTTATACTAAGTTATCTGCAAATGCAATATTTGGCCTTCTGCAATTTGCAAGATATGAGCGCTTTTTATGGCACTGTAGTTGTTATCCTAGGGTCTACATGGTAATTTATCCATCTTTAGGGATTGAACGACCATAAGTGATGATGGATATGATTATCCAATATTATTTTGATATTGATGGACAATCTAAAAACTGATATATGTGCTTAAGTTGTAAACTTAAACATAATTTGGTTTTAACCAAATATTCATCTCAAATTCCGTCTTAAAATAATTGCTTGTTTGTATTGTGTGTCGAGATGATGAAAAAAATCCAGTTTGGATTATTTTGAACACATATGCAATCATAGTAATTGGAGTAATTCTTCTGTGGAAGATACTCCCTTAGTCAATTGTACCACAATCAACTTGACTTCTTCAAGTCATACAATGACCTGAGTTGAACATAATGTATGTTGCAATTTCAATTCAGAACATAGTCTACTGATGACTTTATATGTCTGAACTAATCCAATTTATTTAGTCTGCCAATGGTTGAATGTTGAAACATAATTTTTCACATATACCATGAAAGGTATGTTGCTCGGTTTCTTCATGAAACCATATGCTACAAGCTCTTGTTGTTTCACCACCTTGCTTTCATAAAGAATGCAATATGAGAAGAAGATATTACTGTGGTAAATACTTCTCACTATTGAACAAGAGCAATTCTCTTTAATTGCCACCTTTAATTTGACCCAATTTGAGTGTGGAGACACTCTGCCTAGGACTTTTGGTTTGGATCCAGTTCAAGGTGTATGGCAATCTTGAGAAGGAGTATATGTCGACAATTTGTAGTCTTTGTATGATTGATTCAATGGAATCAATATAGCATGTGAAAATAATAACCTTTTAAAACTCCATGTCATTTCCCACAACAATGGAATTAGGTTGTTCCAATGACCTAGTGTCTAAACTTATGTGCACTTATACTGGGCTTTAGAATGCTAACATTCATAGGCTTTTGGATTTGAATATCCATGAAGGGTCAAACAACATGTATGATGTTGATTTTGCATTTACTATGCTGGAGGATGTCTCCCCCTGTTCCGCGGATGCTTGTAATAAGCTATATCCCAAATGACCATACTTCTCCCCCTCTTATTTTGATTTCGGAGTTGAGTGATTTTATTTGGTACCTTCACTCTTTCTGGTACATTTATCTATAGAATTGGATATGATGATACTTTGATTAGCAAATGCATCTGGCAGGCTATTTGTAATGTATTACAAATAAAATATTCTGGACTAAGGTTCAGATATTCTTTGGTACGTGGGTGTGAGGACTCAATGTGATAAACATTCTGATTCCTGGCATTCTATTTTGTGGTATTAATCTCCCCCTAATGCCTGGAATCGTCCTCGAAATCCGATCAACATACGAGCATGTATACAAATCCCCATAGAAGACCTTAGGTATTATCTGAATGACGAATAATAATACCCACTGTTGGCCCCTAATGCTCATAGATGTATGTTGAGGTGACGATATTGGTATATGCAAAAACATAACCAACATACAACGGGAAATATATGATTGAGGTCAAATTTCCACGTACATACTGCAACGGAGGGAGCCGTATGATTGCAGTTGAATGAATTTGGATTAATTATGCGGTGTGTAAATCCGCATAGTACCAACTAGATATTGGTAAATTTCAATTCTTTGCTGGTCATGCAAATGAATTATCTCAATAAGAGATCTTTAGTTAACCCATAATGGATGATACTTAGTGCTATAGTTCCCAAAACCAAATAACTTCAAATGAATGGATTTGATCATGTATCCAGGATAAGTTGCTTCAAATTAAAAATCTGATCAATAAATTTGTAAAATTGTGATACCTTATGAGTAAGGAATACACATGTGGAACTATTTATCAAATGCATCAATTAGCATTTTTTAAAGCACTTAAATGGTCTATTTGGTTGGCCAAATAGAACCATATGCTTGTCTTGAATGTGTTCAAGAACTTGAGTGGCTCACATATGAAATTTTAAGGTAAGAGGGCCTTAAAATCAATTCTCTTGTGGCACATGCGGTGCACATAAAAACTGAGAATTCATAGAATGTAAGCTATGACCAATAGAATTGTTAATAATTTTTCTCATCATCTCAATTCCTCGGTGTCCAAGTCGATCATGCCAATTTTGGAATGCATCGATATTTTGGAAAATTATCTTATAAGTAGAATACTCTTATAGGATTTATGTGAGTAAAGTACAATCCAGATTGGAGTGAAGAAAATTTTTCACAAATTTTCTTGCCAAATCCCATAAGTTTAGTTAGAAGAAGGAATGCTTCTTTATTATCTTCATGTGCTTCAACATGAAGACCATTCTTACGGATATCTCTATTACTCAAAAGGGTACTAGTCAAATCAGGATACAATAAGGCATCCTCAAGTAAAATTTGTGTACCCATAGGGAGAGTAATAATGGCTTGGCCTAAGCCAGCTATTATTGCGTCTTTACCAGCAATGGTCATAATATTTCCTTCCTTTTCCTTAAGGGTTTGGAAATATTTCATCTCCTGAAGAATAGAGTTTGTGGTGCAAAAGTCCACGCTTTGGATCAAGTCCACGAGGCATAATTCTCTTCTATTTAAATTAAGTTTCTTGAATTCTTTAGTAGCCATATTTCTACATGATCAATCATGTACTAATTAATTTACCTTATGGTAAAAATTGCAATGTATATGTAATTGTTAAAACTTAGTTGATATCTTATCATAGTTTTTGGAGTATTGTAGGTAATCACATAAATGTGTAGATCAAACAACAAATCATAAATGTTGATAAACACAAATTGGATAATCTCGGTGTTAAAACAAAGAGTAGATCGTATGGTAGGCAAAATCATTGCAGCCTAAGCACAGTCTCTGGGCAGAATAATTCATAAGTGAATTAGACGCAGCCAATGCTTAGAACTCTACCACTTTGTGTACTTATCAACAATAATATGATAAAAATGGTAATTATCACAAGGATGTAGACCATTTATTATAATCCAAAACCTTTATTTTGATTAAAAACACGGTGTAGGTAATCATCGAGTTTTCAGTAAAACAAGATGTAGACCTCTCAGTAATAGGTGATGAATCACTGCTAAGACCCGGTCTCTGGGCAGAATAATTCGAACATGAATTAAACACAGCCAGTGCCTTAGACTCCATTACCTTGTGTTATTAATGAAAATAAACAAGATATAATATATTGCAATTTTGATTATGAAGCCGATGATAACCAAACAAAATCTTTTTCTGTATGATAACTCGGTTTAATGAACTTGTGGTGACGTCATGAATTAATGGTTTGATTAAATCAACAGAACAATCGATATAAAAATGGTTTGATTAAATCAACATGACAATCGATATTCAGTTGCAATGTACATATATTAAAATCAAGCCACACAGATATATACAATGGCGATCATAATTGGGGCATAACAACATAAGGAGATGTTCTTGCGGAATAAAAGGCTAACTAGAAGACTAATTAATTATAGTACTGTTGAAAGGAAATAAAGAAATGACTATTATTTCTAGGGGGGTCAGAGGCAAAAGAAGCCCAAACACAGTGCTCTCGGTGAGTTCAATTCTCTGGAGAGTTGAAGCAACGAGAGACTTCTCTTGTGTCTTCTGGGAGTTACAGAATGACGAGTGCTTTCTCTTTTGGGAGTTGTTTGCAGAAAAGGAACTGCCGGCAAGTTCCTTCCTTTCTGGAAGTTACAGAACTTGCATGGGGTGATTTCTTGATTGTAGAGGCAGCGTGCATGATAACGTGTTAAGTGAAAATGAGAATGAGAACTGATAATTGATTATTGTGTTGTGTGTTACATATATATACAAGTCCAAGGGGTGCCCCCAAAGGGTGCCTTTCTATGAAAGGGTGTCTCTCTAGAAGTGGTGTCTATACAAAAGGGTGTCTATTCCTAAAAGGTGTCTATTGATCACTACTAATCCTAATTAATCCTAACAGGAGAGTTGAGACCTCTTTTTTTTTCTTTTTTTTTGCGAAACGGCTAGGGGAGGAATGGTTGATCCATCCTTCTGTTAAAAAAAAAAAAAGCATGTTAGGCTGGATTTGCTTACATGTTTCGCCACCTAGGTTGGGCCTAACAAAGAGCTACGCCCTTCCTCTTCTCTCTCTGGCCCATCTGCTCTTGCCGAGCCCATTGGCCTACTCATAGCAATTTGCTCTTGTCAGATTAGCTCCTGAACGTCCTCTCCCAAAACAAACAGTACAACGGTATTGTCCGAACTCCGAAGGCGAAGAAGACTTGTCGGTAGCAACACAGTTCTCGTCCGAAATCTTTTCACCCATCAGGAGAATCTTAGATGCATAAAATATTAAATGCAGACGAAAAAGGTGAAAAGTTGTATGGATGGGCTGTAAATCGCGAGACGAATCTAATGAGTCTACTTAATCCATGATTTACAATAGTAATGCTACAGTAACCATCCGCTAATTATGGATTAATTACCCTCTAATTACCATCGTTAGATTCGTCTCGAGATTTCCAACCTATCCATATAACTTTCCACCTTTTTCGTCCACATTTACTACTCCTAAATTGATAAAATCAATACCCGAAATCTTTTCATCCAAAACTTTTCGTCAACCAAACACGGGCGTGGTATCCAAATTGCACTGGGGTGAAGACATGTGCTGATGCATATAAGTGGCCATGCCAACAGCCGGATCTCGAGTGGGCACACCAGATCAGGCTGGCAGTGCCTTTACGGAGGAGCATGTGCTGTTCCATTTGTCCTACCTCCTACTCCTAGAACATGCTTTTTTTCTTTTGAACAGAAGGATGGATCGTCCAAGATCTTTGGGATTTAGTTCAAGTTGGTAGGGATTTGGAACATCAAAACTACCTTTTTCAAACAGGTTCTTGAGCTACTAATTATAATTTTCCTGTATCATCACAAAAGCAAGGACCATGACTTGAGGGGGTACTCGTACTTCACATTTGTGACGGCATCAGGGTTGGCACCATTGGACGTGCCAAGGAGTTACTTCACAAATTTAACGAGGAAAGACACCAACAGCACATGGGTTGTCAACTTTTGATTGTGCAGACTAATGAATTTTACACGTACTATTGCATACAGCTAGCTAGTCACTAGTCACTACACAGAACAAATTTGTGCAGCTTTTGCGGAGAAATCAGACGGATAAACATTCAAGGCCGGATGACTAGAACAGTTAAGTGTGTACCGATGAAAGACAGAAGAAAAGCTTTGCCAGTTTTCTGGTTTCATGAAAATGCCAAGTGTGCAGGTTGCCGGTTTACTGAATTGATTGTTGCACCGGGTTGGCTCAGCAGCACTACTGGAACAGCAGATAGTGCACGCCCGTAGCTATCCATCCATCGTGCCACTACTACAGAAACCCCTATCACAGCCGGTTCGCAACCCCCATCACAGCCGGTTTTGGGGGGCGGCTGAGATAAAGCGGCTGTGATAGTCCCCACTATCACAGCCGGTTTTCAAAAACCGGCTGTGATGGGGGGACTATCACAGCCGGTTTTTGTCTAGAACCGGCTGTGATAGTGGGGTGATCACAGCCGGTTTTTTTCTAGAACTGTCTGTGATGGGGGGATATCACAGCCGGTTCTAGGCTATGGCCGGCTGTGATAGGCCCCCTATCACAGCCGGCCATAGCCTAGAACCGGCTGTGATCTTTTTTTTTTCATTTTTCATATAGCAAATATATTTCGCATATATATCAAATATTCCATAAATATCAATCACATATTCAGAACCCACATATAAAGCACGATGCATCCAAATATAACATTTCAACGAAACCATCTGGACGTTATTACATTAAGTTCATACACATCAAGTTCAATACATGCATATCAAGTTCCGCTACGCTACGAGTGCATGTCAAATATATTACAAGTTCCATCTAGTCTCACGGCTTCATAATGTTGTATTCTCCATCTTCGGCTATAACATGTTCGAGAATGAACCCGGCAAGCTGTTCTGAAAGTGCAATTATCTCGGTCGCAATCATCGCGGACGCACCAACCTCGGCTTCCTGTAACATGAGTGAGAGCGAAGCAAGCACATGAGTAGTGAAGTAAGAACATGAGTTAGTGAATCAAAAATGCATTAACATATATGGCTAAAACTATTGAGAAAGTAAAAGACGATACGAACCCTAGTTAGGTTCACATAAAGCGGTAAACCCCCACAAACCTGTCTCTCTAGAGCGCTAAAGTCGTCACCAGTGTAGCAGTGGATGTAGTGCATGACATAGTACCCGCAGTGATTGTTTCCCATCGGCTGCTTTTTAATCCACTTTGTAGATGATACAGTGAATTTATCTGTGACGAAGGGTCTATGCAACCCTTTGTTTTCTTTTTCTTGCAATACATTTTGAAAGCCCTACAGGACATTTTCGGAGTGAATGTGATCAGGCAGATGCAATCAATTTTGATCCAAAAGAGTGATTTGTCTATACTTACTTGTTTAGTACTTGAATGAGTGGATCGATCAAATGAAGAGGCCTATCTTTTGAGTCATAAACCTTGATGGAACTTTGAAGAATGCAAATATCCAAGAGAACATAATGTCCGCTGTAAACCAAAGGGTGAAACATGATCATTTTTGCCGCGTAACTAACAACGGTTAGATAAAGGAGAGATGAAATATAACTAGGAACACACTTACAGGAAGTTGTACGGTAGAAGTATGCTTTCCTTCATTTTAAGAAGGCAAAAAGCGTTGTACAAATAATGCATGGTATCAACATTTGCAAAATTCTTCTCATTTACTGCAACAGGGTCCAAGAAGGCTATGTCTTTAATCCCACGCTCTTTTAACAAGTGGGACTCCATCCTAAAAAAGATCTAGTTGTAAAATGCATTGTGTTGAGCAAAAGAAGTGAACAGAATGTACATCAGAAGAGAATACTTACAAGCACCACAGGAAGAGGATGTTGACGTCGAGAGCATCTTGCTGGTACAACTCAAATAGAGACTTGTATTCGAGGTACCTGTCGTGACGAGGACTGCCTTCAATTATTTGGCCAAAGAATTCCTTTGGGTACCTCACTCCAAAGTAAATGCCGGATTGACGTTTGTACCAATCATGCAAATTCCTCATCTTCATCGGTAGGCCAGGCAATTCTTCTGGGCGAACTAGGTCTTTCCCGTGCTCAAACGTCCAAGCTAATTTTGTTGGAGCGGTGACAAGGTAACCATCTTCCTTCGCTATATTGTCCAAGTCTTCCTCAGTCATGCCACCTTCCATGCAAAATCGAGCTTTAATTGATTTCTCCTGATCAAGGTTATCTTGGTGCTTCAGCTTGCTAAATTCCAACATTGACTTCTTAGCAGTGATTCGCTCAAAGTCTGTCTTTGGCGGTTTGTTATTCCCCGTTTGCTTAACCGAGCACAACTTGTGAAAGTGCTCAACCGCCTGTCTGCCTACCGTCGGATCGTCCTTATCAGGGAGGAGGGATGTTATGCTTCCACTCACCGCTTTTTTCTTCTCTTTTAGCGGAGGCGGGCTTGAGTTGCATGCTCGCCGCTTCTGCGATGATCTGGTCCTCACCGGACTTTCAGTGAATGCACTTAGCAAGGACCTCGTAGCCGGCCTGCGAGGAGGAGTTGGTTCCCTTGGGGGGGTTTCTTTCCTTGGAGGTGGACTTGGTTCATTTCGAGGCGGACTCTGATCTATTTGAGGGCTAGGCTGACTTGGTACCCTCTCCGGTGGAAACGTGTTCTCGTCTGACGACCCTTCCGAATCAGAATCAGTAAAGGATATGTAGCGCTTCCGCCACGCCACAAAGCATCCAAGGTTATCCTTGAGCTTAACCTTGTCATCCTGCCCTGCAATTTCCAACTCAACTACGCCGTATTTCTTCTTCACAAGTGCGTCAAGTGTCACTCTTGCAAAACCGGTCGGCAGTTCTCGACAATGCAAAACCTCTTTCTCTCGGGTAGGCTGAGCTAGACCTATGGCCACCTTGGTCTTGATAAACCCCGACATCACATATAACTTACAAGCCTTTGGTTCGGTGATCTCATCCACCGGGAATCTGTTATTGGGGTCTTCTACGGGGGGATGTGCATTACTCCCGCAACTGCTTCGAGGCAGCACAACTGGGCTAGCGAGAATGTCGCAGCCATCTTGAGCTGCAACAAGAGGACGCTGGCTCTGGCTTTGCTCAAGCAACTCTCCACGAATCTCCTCGCGAATCGTCTCACGCAACTTTGCTTGAGAAGCATCCATTTCATCACGAACTTTCTGCATAAGATCTTCAACTACTGCTTCTCGCTGTGCTTTCGACCTTGATCGACTTCTGTACGAGTCAGAATATTCGGCGAAGCCAAGCTGCCACGGAACTAGCCCCATTCCTCGTACGCGGCCAGGATGCTCTTTGGTTCCCAAGGCTCGGCTCAGCACGTCATTCTCCCTATCTGGAACAAAAGCACCTGAGGAAACCTCCTCACGTACTTCTTGGATCCGTTTCACCAGATGTTTGGCACGTTCATCTTTGCTCACAAGCTTTCCATCAGGACCGTGACTACTCCCATGGGAGAGAGCAAATATCAAAGAACGCATCTCCCATCCTACGGTCTCGGGCACGACACCATTCTTTTCCATCTCTTGAAACTCTGCGTCCCATTGCGGTAACTTGCGCACGATCCCACGAGTTCCCAAGTTATGAGGGAGGGGGTTACTCAGTGCATTTTCAGTGTTCCGCTGACTCATTTCTTTGGCCTTAGTGCTACTCTTGTATGCAAGAAAGTCAGCCCAGTAAGCCCTTTGGCTTGGGTATTGATCCGAGTCTGGCTCGGTTCCCGCCTTGACATGCTTATATAGTATACACCTAAATTGCTTAAATCTCTCACCCATTGTCTTCAAGACCTTTTTCTTCGCTATTTCCCGCGCCGAGTCACTTGGGAAGATAAAGCTCTCCAACAACTTCTCCCAACATAACTCCTTGATCTGGTCCGGCACTGTGAGGTTCGGATCCTCCTTTCCGTTCCAGCTCTGATATTTTATCGGAACATTATCCCTCACTATATTTCCGATGGCCGTTTTGTAAGGCCCCTGGACCGTAATAGGATCTACTGGCTCTCCGGATGCATCGACCGCGTTTATTACAGTTCGCCCTTGAGGCATCTTGCTTCGGCCTCGCTTGCCCTTAGGTTTTTCTGATGTTTCGGTCACCTCTGACCTGTTTCCAACATGCTCCTACGTGCAGAGATCAAAACTAATGAGATCAATTTGTCACCAAACTAATTTAGGCTGCAGGTGTGTGCAAACGAACTACCTCCTCAGCACCAAAGTCTAGGTTGAGGTACGCGGAAGGGCTTCCTTCGTGGTTAGCACCATCATCTCCGCCATCCTGGTGAGCACCAGCATTCTCCGCTTCATTCGCGTCTTGTTTCCCAAAACGGGCTCTCAACCGTGTGAAATGACGCATTTTCCTTACATAAAGTGAATAAAAACTAAGATTCTTATTTATAAACTATCCCCTACAAAGAAGCACAACTTAGCACTTGATCTTTGGAGTTGAGACTAGAAGCTCACAACTCATGACTTGAACTCTACATTTTATAGCAAAAGAAAATGAAAACAATACATGAAAAATCTTTTTGTTGTGTATTATATGAAATGTATTATATAGCTTTTCTCTAAATTCTTTCCTAATAATGATATAAGTTTCTACATCTCCATTGAGATGACCTTCGGTAGAAACAAGAAAATTGTTCACTTCTCAAGCATTCAAACAGAAAGCTATGACAGCAACATGTACATTAAACCTTTTCAGAATTGAGACATCCAACGATGAAAAACTGATAGCTACTAATAGGGTAGATATGTTTGATAATCTAAGATGGACAATGTGGATATGAGATATCATACCTTGTTTACAACCAAATGGCGGCGAGGGGAGCGTCGAGGGGGCCGGCGGCGTCGAGGGGGGCGGCGGCGAGGGGGGCGTCGAGGGGGGCGGCGTCGAGGGGGGCGGCGGCGAGGGGAGCGTCGAGGGGGCCGGCGGCGGCGTCGAGGGGGGCGGCGGCGAGGGGGCCGGCGGCGTAGAGGGGGGCGGCGTCGAGGCCGGCGGCGGCGTCGTGGGGGGCGGCGGCGAGGGGGCCGGCGGCGTCGAGGGGGCGGCGGCGAGGGGGCTGGCGGCGTCGAGGGGGGCGGCGTCAAGGGGGCGGCGACGAGGGGGCCGGCGGCGAGGGCGGCTGTTTCCCCCTAAAACGTGCTCTCTGGAGCTGTTTTCGACAGACGGAGCCGGAATTTCTCGCTTCCCGTGGATCCTAACCAAGATGGCGAGATGTCACTGTTTAGTTTTTCTGACCGCAAAAGGGCAAAGATGCATGATTTGAACTTCTGAAAACAAAAGGGCAAACGTGCACGATTAAATTCCCTTTTGTTTTTCAAGCTCATTCTAGGCCCTCATCCTTGGCGACCACCAGATTGCTTATTATGTCGACGTGTTGTACATATATCAATAAAAGTTAGGAATTGCAAAAACGAAATGCAACACACTAGTTATTTAACACACAATAGCTAAAAGGAAACCATGCCTAACCAAACTTATACTGATGCAATCAGTAGCAAGATGTAAAATACAATAAGATATTTTGCAGTTCTTTATGGTTCTTGGTAGTTTCTCAATCTATCACTCTCCCATATCAACATGGATGATAGTCAAGCAAATAATTCCTCAATGATAACAAAGTTTGGATCTTAATGCTTCACAGCTTAAGCAAACAAAAAATAACAGAAAGAGGGCATATGAAACAAATACCTGAGGATTGCAAGTTTTTGGCTTGTCCTATGTCATCTTCCTTCTTCAACTTCTCTTCTCTAGAAAGAGAGTCTACTCTGTCCCTCAATTCGTCCAATTCCGGCTTAAGAAAAGTATAATAAAGCCCACCACCGAACAACAAAATGCAAACACAACTGTTTGTAGATGCTATGAATTGAGCTTTGGCTAATTGAATGAACTCAGCCTTTAAACTGAAAATCACAAATGCAAGTTAATCAGCCTTTAAACTTTGGTATGTGAGAGGGGGTGGGGGTGGGTGTACCATTCTACTTTAATGAGGTATTCCTTGCTCAGAGTAGGATCCTGAAGTTTAAGAAAGTATCAACCAACGTAATCAAGGGGGCGGCGGCGTCGAGGGGGCGGCGGCGAGGGGGCTGGCGGCGTCGAGGGGGCGGCGTCGAGCGGCGTCGAGGGGGCGGCGTCGAGCGGCGTCGAGGGGGTGGCGGCGAGGGGGCTGGCGGCGTCGAGGGGGCGGCGGCGAGGGGGCCGGCGGCGTCGAGGGGGCGGCGGCGAGGGGGCGGCGTCGAGGGGGCGGCGGCGAGGGGGCCGGCGGCGTCGAGGGGGCGGCGAGCGGCGACGGCGAGCAGAGCGCGACGGCGTGGACGGCGGCGAGCGGCGACGGCGAGCAGACGCGACGGCGAGCAGAGCGGGGGGGGGGGCGCGACTGAAAATTTGGAACGGGGGGGAGGGGGGGCGCGCGCGGGCCTATATCTTCAGGCATCACAACCGGTTTTAAAGAAAAACCGGTTGTGATGGAGGCATCACAGCCGGTTTTTCTTATAAAACCGGTTGTGATGCTCAACATCACAACCGGTTTTGTTTAAAACCGGTTGTGATGCCACCATCACAGCCGGTTTTAAACAAAAACCGTTTGTGATGTATTTTTCCATTTTAACAGCTGAAAAATCATTTAATTCATAGAAAATAGAATAAGTCTCGAAAAAATTTGAGACTCCTGCACTAGGCTAAACATAGTGTATATCACATATTAAAAATATGTATACTGTATGAACAATTTCAAAAATGTTTGAGTGTGTGCGAAATACACATTGGAATAACGAGACACGTCTTTTGCTTTAGTAACGGTCGCTAGTTTTGATGTAGTGCAAAATTTTGAATCTCTAATTTCAAATCTTACATCATACACTTTATTCAAATCTTACATCATACACAATCACAGCCGGTTTTAAACAAAAACCGTTTGTGATATATTTTTCCATTTTAACAGCCGAAAAATCATTTAATTCATAGAAAATAGAATAAGTCTCGAAAAAATTTGAGACTCCTGCACTAGGCTAAACTTAGTGTATATCACATATTAAAAATATGTATACTGTATGAACAATTTCAAAAATGTTTGAGTGTGTGCGAAATACACATTGGAATAACGAGACACGTCTTTTGCTTTAGTAACGGTCGCTAGTTTTGATGTAGTGCAAAAATTTGAATCTCTAATTTCAAATCTTACATCATACACTTTATTCAAATCTTACATCATACACAATCAAAGCCGGTTTTAAACAAAAACCGTTTGTGATATATTTTTCCATTTTAACAGCCGAAAAATCATTTAATTCATAGAAAATAGAATAAGTCTCGATAGCACAATATCACAACCGGTTTTCTTACAATATCACACTGATAGCACAACACGCATTAATAAGTCCTTACAACACCATAATACAGTAGTCTATCTACCCCTGCACGCCATAAACCCTCATGAGATAAGTAGAATAGTTTACATCAATAATGTTTATATTAAGATAACGATCCACATAATCTAGTGCATATATTAATGCACTATCCTTTGCCTTATAATTCGCATCCAATGTCTCACCATATATTGTCATCGAAGGGACTTCTGGTGAAGTCAAGGTTACAAATGCTTGAAAACCACCATTTACTCGATAAGAATGTGGCGGTATGAATGAGTAACCCAACTGTGGTAGGATGTGATGCAACACTTCTCTCAGACCATTCTCTGTGTGCAGGAATCCATTATACAAGTCATCCTATACGTTAAACATATAAAATTAAGAGTTAAATTTGACATTTTAGTAAAAAATTAAGGAAAAAATAACATATGCATCAGAGTTAACTTACGTATTCCGATTCATAAGCAGGGGAAATCCTTTTAGGCATCTGTGTCACGTCTGTCTCATTCATCTCTAGTGCTTTGAGCTTGAAGAAACTGTAGTCCGGAAAGTAATGTCTTGTATGACTTTGCACTTGTACCAGGGCTTTTCTCACAGCATCACGTGCGGCAACAAATTCTTGATGGTAGGGTCCAGAATGCACGTGGAAAATAACATTTTCACTAGGATTTGGGTCGCGCAAAGCACTGGCTTGGATTGAAAGAGAAACAATATATCTCCCACGATTTATACCACTTCTATCTCTTATCACCATAGGACAAGAGCCACTTATGTTAGTTACTACAGTTTTGAACCATTCAAGTGCATTAATCGCCTGATTTCAAAATTAGTTAAGAATCAATACGATAACATAATAATCATATAATTTAATCATAAAAAAAATTACATTATACCAGTCTTACCAAATCCCTACGGATTTCAGGCACAATCGGAATGAACCCTTCAAATACCGGTCCTGGAGGGTTTGGTGGTGGTGCAGTGAGACCTCCCGAAAACATAGCTGGGTGCGGCGGATACAGTCTACCACGACTTGATCTTGCACGCTGTCTCGGCATTATATATATTTTCCTATTTAACGGAAGAAAACATTTAGCTATAGTTCTATATATGATATATAGCAACTTAAATACCTGAGCTTTGCACTCGTATCGAAAGAAAACTACGTACAACAATACAAATGAAAAAAAACCAAGAGAGAAGATGTATATGTATACCTAAGCTTTGTTTGTCGACCGGGTGACGGTGGTGCTCGCGAGCAGGCAGCAGAGAGCGATCGAGAGAGCTAGCAGAGCAAACGAGCGAGAGAGCGAGCCAACGAGCGAGAGAGCTAGCAGAGCGAGAGAGCGAGAGAATGAGCTCGGGCGTGAGCTTGCGAGCAGACACAAGCAATAAGTACTGGGCGGTTTTGCCTCGGGCTGTGTGCCACATCACAGCCGGTTTTTAGTAAAAACCGGCTGTGAAAACACTCTTCACAGCCGGTTTTTATTAAAAACCGGCTGTGAACACTGTCATCACAGCCGGTTTTTAATAAAAACCGGCTGTGAAGAGTGTTTTCACAGCCGGTTTTTACTAAAAACCGGCTGTGATGAATATTAGAAATATTTTATAATATTTTGTGCACAATAAAATTAAAGCAAAAGGCATGGAAAATTAGTGCAATTAACTCTAAATACTTAAACAATAGTAGTGCAATTATCTCTAAATATATAAATAAAGTATAAGTAGTGCAATTAACTCTTAAATACCAAAATAAGGTAAAAGTACTGCAATTAACTCTAATTATTACATAACTATGCATTATTCAACTAACGATGACGGCCTCGTCATGATCACGTCGGACGTAAGCTGGCTCATCATCTTTCTCTTCAAACACAGGTAGATCGACATCAGGCCCGAGAGGAGGCATGTCGTTGAAGTCGTTCCCTTCTTCCTCGGTTGTGTCTTCAACACCGACGATCTTCCTTTTTCCTTGAAGAACAACGTGTTTTCCATCATTAGCGAGGTCCTTTGCATAGAAGACTTGCACTACATCTTTCGCCCAAACGAATGGTTCGTCTCTGTAGCCTGTCTTCTTAAGATCGACGACAGTCATACCATACTTGTCCTCGAAGACTGCCACTTGATTCACCCACTTGCACCGGAAAAGAGGTATCTTTAAGTTGGGCCCGTAATCTAGCTCCCAGATCTCTTCAATGGTCCCGTAGTATGTCTGCAAGTGTTGATTGTTGTCATAAGCATCGATACGAACACCACTGTTCTGGTTGACACTTTTTTCATCTTGCTTTGTTGTGTAGAATGAGTACGCATTTATGTCATATCCTTGAAATTTTGTCAACGTACTTGATGGTCCCATAACCAACAAATCTAGCTCACGAGAACCAGTTGTACCAACAGTTAATTTCAATCTTAACCAGTCACCAAAGCATTCTCTATGTTTTTTCATGATCCACTTTTGTTGTTTGGCTCTGTTCTGGTTCTGTAGCTCTCGCATATGCATTTCAATATATGGCGAAACTGCAGATGCTTGCTGTAGAACAGTGTAATGTGCTTGCGTGAAAGCATCAAGGTCATCGATCCTGCTCGAATGACGGCCGATCGTCCCCCTCCCAACCAGCCTTCCCTCGTGGCGTGATAAAGGCACACCGACTCTTGGCAGATCCAAATAGTATGTGCAGAACTCAATTGCCTCCTCAGTCTCCCAACCATTTGCCATGCTAGCCTCCGGTCTGAATCTGTTTCTAACATACTTCCTAAGCACACTGTTTAACCTCTCGAAAGGAAACATGTTATGCAGGAACATGGGACCAATTGATTTTATCTGAGCAACAAGGTGAATAAGCAGATGCTCTGACATGTCAAAAAATGTCGGTGAAAAATGCATCTCGAGCCTGTTTATAGTATGGATTAGGTCTTCTTGAAGCTTGTCTAGCGTTGTTGGATCTATGACTTTGTGTGATATAGCATTGAAGAAAGAGCACAACTTTATGAGGGGATCCCTCACCTTCGGTGGCAGCACACCCCTTAACGCAACAGGGAGAAGTTGTGTCATGATAACGTGGCAGTCATGGGCCTTCATGCAACTCATGTTGAATTTTGACTCCTGTATGTTGACCAGCCTCCTGATGTTGGCCGAGTATCCGGTGGGCACTTTCAACTCATGAAAGAATTTACAGATCTTCTTTTTCTCGTCTTTAGTCACTGTCCATGAAGCAACTGGAAGCTTCTTTTTCCCATCAGGCTGTATGATAGGATGTAGTTCAGGCCTGACACCCCATTCTTGTAGGTCTTGACGGACTTCCTGTGAGTCCTTTCCCTTTTTTTTCATGGCCATTAATGTTCCAAGGGTGCTCTCAGTCACATTTTTAGTTAGATGCATGCCATCGAGTGCGTGGCGAATAGTAAGGAATTCCCAATATTGAAGTCTAAAGAATATAGACTTCTTTTTCCATAAAGCGCCTGCTGGTGCGGGTACACTTCCTTTTCCATTTCCAAATACCACATCAAGTTTGCTGACTATTTTAAAGATCTCGTGTCCATCGCGATAACTCGGAGCCGAGCGCTCCTCGGTTGTCCCATCAAATGATTTCTTGTTCCGCCGATATGGGTGATCTCTGCGAAGGAACCTACGATGGCCCATGTAGACCATCTTCTTGCTATTATTTAACCATCTAGCGTCGGTCTCGTCGACGCAAACCACACAACCATTATAGCCCTTTGTAGCCTGGCCAGATACAGTACCAAGGCCGGGGAGGTCCGTGATTGTTACGAATAACAATGCTTTCAACTTGAAGTGTTCTCTCTTGTACTCATCCCAAACATTGACACCATGGTCCCACAAAGTCACAAGATCATCCACCAGTGGCTCCAGGTACACATCGATTTCATTTAATGGCTGCTTTGGCCCTTCGATCAGCAAAGGCATCATAATATACATCCGCTTCATACAAAGCCAAGGCGGAAGGTTGTATATGCAAAGAGTGACAGGCCAGGTGCTATGTTTGCTGCTAACCATGTTGAAAGGATTCATACCATCAGTACTCAATCCGAACCTTACGTTCCTTATTTCACTGGCAAATTTCTTCTTGAAATGATAATTGATAGCCCTCCACTGTGAACCGTCAGCCGGATGTCTAAGCTTTCCATCATTCAGACGCTCTTCTTCATGCCAACGCATAAGCTTTGCTGTCTTTGGGTTTGCAAATAAACGCTTCAATCGAGGAATCACGGGAAAGTACCAGACGACTTTGGCGGGTGGTCTTTTATTTCGATCACATGTCATATGTATAGCTGATACAGACTTGTACCTAGAAGCTTCACACACTGGGCATGCATCTAATTCTTTATAGTCACCACGATATAAGATGCAATCATTTGGGCATGCATGTATTTTTTGTACTTCTAGCCCAATCGGACATATCATTTGCTTTGCCTGGTATGTGTTCTTCGGCAATCCATTAGGGCTGGGAAGCATCTTCTCCAGAATATTCAGCAAATTGTCAAAGCCCTTGTCTGGCACACCATTTGTTGCCTTCATCTCCAGTAGCAAGAGGTCAGCTTCAAGTTTCGACATGCTACAACCACTGTACAACGGAGTCTTTGCATCCTTTCTCATCTGCTCGAGCTTTTTCAGATTCTTTGCATCCAAGCATTCTGGCTCCGCATCACGTATCATCTGGTCAAGACCATCAACCACATCATCCGCAGCTAATGTCTCGGCGAAGGTTTCACCGCTGTTTTCCATATATGTTTGTTCGACCGATTCTGGCTCATTTTCAAGTTCCACTGCCTGTGTGGCCTGATGGTGTACTGTTTCCCTAATCTTCTCTCGGGTAGTTTGCTGCGTGGTTTCATTCTCACCTTCCTCACCATGCTTATTCCAAATCTTGTAGTTTGGCACGAACCCCCTAGACAACAAATGATACCGGATCTGCTCGACGTTACGAAACTGTTTCTGGTTTTTGCAGTCATAGCATGGACAATACACATATCCATCACTCATGTTGATGTAAGCCTTCGCAACCTTCACAAATGAATCAACGCCTTTGATATATATGACATCTCTTTTGGCCGCTGGCCTGTACATCCAGCCTCGATCGTTGTCCATCTAAAATTCATGCCAAATTTCAAAATCTAGTGGATGAAACATGCTCAAATTTGAAATGGTTGCTAGTTACCCACCTCAAATTAAGTTGATGGAGTGATTCTTCAAAGAAATCCCAATTTGTACATTGAAGGTTGGCAACAAATCCCCTCTAAAATGGAACAAGAGAGCCCCTCCATCAAATTCATGCCAAATTTCAAAATCTAGTAGATGAAACATGCTCAAATTTGAAATGGTTGCTAGTTACCCACCTCAAATTAAGTTGATGGAGTGATTCTTCCTTTCTACATTGAAATTTGACAACAAATCCCCTCTAAAATGGCACAAAAGCCCCTCCATCAAATTCATGCCAAAATTAAAAATCTAGTGGATGAAACATGCTCAAATTTGAAATGGTTGCTAGTTACCCATATCAAATTAAGTTGATGGAGTGATTCTTCAAAGAAATCCCACTTTCTACATTGAAATTTGACAAGAAATCCCCTCTAAAATGGAACAAGAGAGCCCCTACATCAAATTCATGCCAATTTTTAAAATCTAGTGGATGAAACATGCTCAAATTTGAAATGGTTGCTAGTTACCCACCTCAAATTAAGTTGATGGAGTGATTCTTCCTTTCTACATTGAAATTTGACAACAAATCCCCTCTAAAATGGCACAAAAGCCCCTCCATCAAATTCTTGCCAAAATTCAAAATCTAGTGGATGAAACATGCTCAAAATTGAAATAGTTGCTAGTTACCCACCTCAAAATAAGTTGATGGAGTGATTCTTCAAACAAATCACACTTTTCCCATTGCAATTTGCCAATAAATGCTCTTTAAAATGGAACAAGAGAGCCCCTACATCAAATTCATGCCAAAATTCAAAATATAGTGGATGAAACATGCTCAAAATTGAAATGGTTGCGAGTTACCCACCTCAAAATAAGTTGATGGAGTGATTCTTCAAAAAAACCCAACCTTTAGAGAGCAATTTGGTGAAAATGGAGAGCAAAAAGGGTTGAGAGAGGAGTGGGCGTCGGGTTTAGAAGAAGGGGAGGGGAGGGAAAGAGGGTTTTGTACTGTACAGACACATCACAACCGGTTTGAATTACAAACCGGCTGTGAAAGTGGGCATCACAGCCGGTTTGTAAGAAAAACCGGCTGTGATGCGCCGGCCGACTATCACAGCCGGTTTGTGATAAAAACCGGCTGTGATAGTGAGCATCACAGCCGGTTCTGGTGTCAGCTTGCCCCACCTAACTAAAAACCGGCTGTGATGCCCTATCATAAACGGTTTTCAAAAAACCGGCTGTGATAGCCCGTTTGTGATAGTGGTTTGTGTAGTAGTGTGCGTCCCAACAAATGCAGCCGATGCTCCCTCCCTCCATTGAACCGAACGAACGCGTTGTCCGTCGTACGTGCATTATTGGTGCGTGACCTGCACTCAACTCAGGCCCGGCCGCCCGGGACGGTGATATGAGGCTGTCCGCAGTGAGTACTCTATGCCGCTCGGTAAAGGCCACCGAGGCGCTTAGCGTGCCGCTTGCCGTGCGGGACGCTGCAGCGGTGGGACGGTAAACCCATGCTAAGTCGCGGGTGGCCATCCGCACGGCAAAGCTAGCGTGCGCAGTGGCCGCACGCCACCCTGCCACCATGGCACGGGGCCCACCTGGCCGTTCGTGCCCCGCGCAAAGGGGAAGAGGGAGGGAGCAGAGAGGGCGCTAGGGAGGAGCCGCCGGCCGGCAGAGAAGACGAGGCCATCGCGAGCTCGATGTGCGCGGGCCGAGGAACCAAGGAGGAGGAGGCTGCACGCCGGAGGAGGAGGAGCTCGACACCGCCGCCGCCGGGACGCGCCCAGATCTGGCCGGCGGCGGGGGAGATGAGGCGGCGAGGAAGACGAGCTTGATCCGGCGGCTGCGGGCTCCTCCACGCCGGGAATCGCACGCGCCGCCGCCATGCCGCACACGAGAGAGGAGAGGGGGCAGCGCGGCGGCGAGCTCGAGTCCGCCCGGAGAGAAGGCCCGTGCCGGCATCTGCCACGCAGGCCTCCCGCGTGCCGCCGGCCGAGGAGAGGGGCAGCGACGTCGGAGGAGGGGCGCGCAGCGCAGCCTTGCGCCCGCCGCCGTCGGATCCAGCGCGGGGAAGGGGCCGGGCGCGTGAGAGGCATGGCCGCCGCTAGCTAGAGAGAAAGAGGGAGGGGAGGAGAGGAGCCGGCGGCG